>CM038146.1:204679721-204962544 GCA_021437245.1 Aegilops speltoides | reverse complement strand
GCGGTGGCTCCCCTTTCTCGGCTCGGGGAGAAATAATGGCGAAAAAAGGACCGACATTGGGGAGGATGCCAACAAAGTTCTCGCGAGGTGTGCGAAAACCGCCATTGTCGAGCGGCGTTGGGGTGAAATCAAGAAGATGAAACCGTAGGTGTTCATGATGTCGCGGAAAATCAAAAAGGTGGGCATAGCCGCAATAGAAGAACTGAGGAAAAAGTAGTAACCTCAGGGGCACTTTTTTTCGATTTGGAAGCCTCGTGAAACTGCACCGTCGTGCGCGGATGCGCCGCGTCTCCGTCGACGAGAAGAGGTAGAACTCCTCCCAGCGCGCTGCCGGGTGAGCTCGGGAGAAAAGCGCTTGCTTCTTGCGTGGCGCCTCGAGCTCAGCGCCTCGACCGACCGCGGCGAGCCGCGCTTTCCACGGCCTTCGCGGCCTTCACGGTCTTGAGCCATGGCGGAAGCGATGGAGAAAGTGAGGCGGCGATGGCGATGGCGGCGGCAGGCGGCGAACTGCTCTCTTCGGCAGGAAGCGGAGGGAGCAGCGGAGCTTTGGAGGAAGGAGCGGCAAGTGGCGAAGGTGGGGAACAGTTCGTCTCCTCTGCTTATAAGCGGGGATCACGAGCGTTCGCATTTCCTGGAATTAAGTATTGACCACGTTCTCTCCCACAGCGCGCAATTGGCCGCGTGCCGTTGCGAGGGGCGCGTGGAATCTGAGGCGAATTTTGTCGCGGACCGGGCCGCATGTGCCCGTCTACTGTTTTAGGCTGGCCCAGCGCTCGGCGCAGTGTATAGCCCGAACGGGGGCTCTGTCGGTGTACTAAAGTAGGGGTACCTTAGTACCCCGAACTTGAAACAGGCAGGCGATCGCCCAGCGAAAAAGCTTGCCGGGCATCCGCCAAGACCCTCCACCATCCACATTACTGCCATTCAAGAACAAAGTGTTAACTAAGAAGACAAAGGCCCGGCAAGAAGCTTGCGGGAAGGATAAGACCCGACAGCGGGCTTGCCGGAACAAAGAACCCGGCAAGAGGGCTTGCGGAAGATAACAAGACACTTGAGAAAACTTGCATAGCGCCCGTGCGTCCGGCAAGGCGTGACGGCAAGCTCGCTAGTCGCAACAAGGCGGCGTCATGACAAAGGCGCTTGCGCGCAAGGCTACACTCTGCACCCAAGCTCCTGCGCATCCAGCGACATGTCACCCGGGGCCATCCGGGAGCACGTGGCGGCGCTGTGCAGCTATCGGTCTGCAGTGTATGCAAAGCTAACAAGGAAGACCATCGTGGCGATCGGTGGCGCCCTAACAGTCGTTTCCTTGCCTTTGTTAGGCGACGAGCGGCATTAAATGCCCTTGTCCCTGCCGTCCCGAGTTAGGTAGGGACAGCATTGAATCTTGTTGTACCAACCTCGTTTTAATCTTTTACCCCTCTTTCTATCTTGCCACCTATCGGTGACCCCTTTGGACTATAAAGGGGTCCCATGCGCACATAGAGGGGTTGGAATTTAGTTCCTTGTTGACTCGGTTCATCGGCGCATCCAACACCTGTCGCTCACACTCTTGAGCAAGAACATAATACCAACACAAAGTAGTAGTAGGGGTTTTATCTCTCCGGAGAGCTCCGAAGCTGGGTAAAATCCCCCGCGTGCTCCCGCTTCGATCTGCTCTGCGTGCGCCCTCCGCTCCCTTGCCGGACTAGAAGGGGCCCCCTGCCCCATAGGTGCTCGTGCCCAGAGAAACACCACGACATACAGTCTATACTGACAAAAGTAGTCATCGCCTGCAAAAAGCCTCTGGTCACGACATTGCGGTGGACTCGTCGATGACCTCCGCCCTGCCGTCCTAGCGGTCTTGGTCTCGTTCCATCGGAATGGAAACCTTTGAATGATTCCTCGGGACTCTGCACCTATGGCTTGCCTCCCTTGCACTGAAGAGGAAACCTGCGCTCTGCGCCCGCCTGGCCTTGGTCGTCATGGCTCACGTCAGCCAAGCCTCATGAGGTAACTTGCATATAACTCTCCGCCCCTCAGGAGCCCTCCTGAGGAGGCCAATTCCTTTGGGGGTCTTGGCGTTGCCCACCTCATGAGGCTTGGCCCCTCACGAGGGTCGTGCAGTGTTGGTGTTGAACCTGGGCCATACCAGGCCGTCGATGGAGCCACGTGGTGGGCCGCAGGCAGGCAGTACTGGATACCCCCAAACCCAGGACGCCGACAAAAACTTTGAGTGGACCAATGAAGCAATGGCTGCATTGGAAGAAATTAAAATGTTGTTGGCTGGCAATCCCATCTTAGCAGCACCCAGCACAGGTGAACCAATGATGTTATTGATGGGGAAAGAAGCATGAAAATCAAAAAAAATGCTACGAACACCCAAGATCTAATTAAGAGATGCATAACAACGAGAGGGGAGTGTGTCTACATACCCTTGTAGAATGAAAGCGGAAGCATATATAAAGCATTAGATGTAGTCGTAGTCTTCGCGATCCAATCAAGTTCCATATCTGATCCAGCGCTGAACGGACCGCACCTCCGCATTCAGCACACGTGCGGCTTGATGACGTCTCCTCCTTATTTATCCAACAATCAAGAGTGGAGAAGTAGATGGGATCTCAACCAACATGATGGCGTGGTGGAGATTGTGGTGGTGCAATCCCGGCAAGGTTTTGGCAAACCCTGTTGGAACCAATTTGAGGAGAAAACAGAGTTTTGGGAGAGGTAGGGGCTGCCGGCCGGGCACGGGTTTTGTGTATCAGCCTCCTCTCCCCCACTATTTATAGGAGGCGGGGGAGGCCTGGGGCCTGCCTTGGCCCCTCCTCCAAGGGAGGCGGCGGCCTGGGAGGATTCCTCCTCCCAAAGGCACCTAGGGGTGCCTTCCACCCTAGGACTCTTCCCTTCTCCTTTTCTGGGCGCACATGCCTCTGGGGCTGGTACCCTGGCCCATGTAGGCAGGCGCACCTAACCCATGTGGGCCTCCGGGACAGGTGGACCCCCCTCCCGATGGACCCCGTAGCCCTTCGGCACTCCGTACAATCCGATAATGCCCGAAACTTTTGGCGACAAAAGCGTATATATGAATTTTTACCTCTGGAGCTCTGCGTGATGTCGAGGATCTCATCAAGACTCGAACAACATTCAGTTACCAATGCACATATGCCAATGCTACTCTAGCGTCATCGAACGTTAAGCGTGCGGACACTACTACGGGTTCGATAATCATGCGGACATGAACGAGACACATCTACGGTCAATAACCAATAGTAGGACCTGGATGCCCATATTGGTTCCTACATATTCCACGATGATCTTTATCGGTTGAACCACGATGTCAAGGATTCAGTTAATCCCGTATGCAATTCCCTTTGTCCGGCGATATGTTACTTGCCCGAGATTCGACCGTCGGTATCTCCATACCTAGTTCAATCTTGTTACTGGCTAGTCTCTTTACTAGTTCTGTAATACAAGATCCGATGACTAAACTCATTAGTCACTTGAATCTTCTTATGATGTTGTATTACAGAGAGGGCCGAGAGATATCTCTACTGTCTGCAGATGACAACTCCTAGTCTCGATCCATGCAACCGCAGACACCTTCGAAGATACCTATAGAGCACCTTTATGATCACCTAGTTATGAAGTGGCATTGGATATCACACAAGGCATTCCTCGGTATAAGGGAGTGGCATGATCTCATTGTCTAAGGAACACATACTTGACATGAAGAAAGCTATAGCAAATAAACTAAGCGTCGATCATTTGCTAAGCTTACGGTTGGGTATTGTCCATCACATAATTCATCTAATGATGTGATCCCGTTATCAAATGAGAACTCATGTCTATGGTTAGGAACCATAACCATATTTGATCAATGACCTGGTCTAGTAGATGCTTACTAGGGACACTGTGTTGTTTATGTATTCGCACATGTATTTAGGTTTATGATCAATGCAATTCTAGCATCAATAATAAACATTTATCATGAATGGGAAATATGATAATAACCATTTTATTATTGCCTCTAGGGCATATTTCCAACAGTCTCCCACTTCCACTAGAGTCAATAATCTAGTTACATTGTAATGAATCTCACACCCATAGAGTTCTGGTGTTGATCATGTTTTGCTCGTGGAAGAGGTTTAGTCGATGGGTCTACCACATTTAGATCTGTGTGTACTTTGCAAATGTCTACGTCGCCATCATTAATGTTATTACGAATGGAGTTGAAGCAGGACTTGATGTGCTTTGTCTTCTTGTGAAACCTTGGCTCCTTGGCAATCGCAATGGCGTCAGTGTTGTCACAACTCCTAGATCGGATATGAACTCCTTCATATAGACTCCTTCATTCACCACTTCTAAAGCAGCTATGTATTCTGCTTCACATGTAGATCCCGCTACGACGCTTTCCTTGGAACCGCACCAACGGACTGCTCCACCATTCAGAATATATATGTATTCAGTCTGAGACTTTTACGATGATGTAACCCTTTACGACAGGCTCTTCGTCACCTCCATAAACGAGAAACATGTCCTTTGTCTTCTTGAGGTACTTAAGGATATTTTGGACGATGTCTGATTATCCACTCTGGTTTAATTTGGTACCTCCCTGCCAGACTTATGGCAAGGCACACATCAGGTCTGGTACACAGCATGTGTGTCGGCGTTTTGGGAACCACGGTACCCAGCCACTGCACTGCGGCCCTCGACATGGCATCATCGGCGGCGGCTGTCTGGCCCGGCCGACTACGGCAAGACCAGACCCTCACTAGGGGCCAAACCTCATGGCGGCGACTTGAGGATATCTGAGGCGGCCTCCTTAGGCTGCCTCTGGCGGGCGGAATTTCTATGCAGATCCAGCCTCACGAGGCTAAAATGACATCAACCATGACGACCTAGGCAGACGGCAGAGACCTTGATGCGATGATCGAGGTTTCCTCTTTGGTGCAAAGGAGGCCAAAGACAGTGCAAAGTCAAGGAATCAGCCAAAGGTTGCCATTTGCATGCAACAAGACCAAGACCACCAAAACAGTAGGATGGGTGTCGTGGCCGAGCCCACCACGACGTCACGCTCAGAGACTTTGCAGGCGAAGACCACCTTTCTTTAGAATTAGATGTACTTCTTGTTCCCCTTCCAATTTGTCCATTGTGGGATCCCTACCTGCCTAAGTTTTGGAGGAAGAGGACCAAGGCCACAATAACTAGGGCCTAGCCACCACCGAAGAGAGGGAGAAGGATCGATCAACTCACTAGGTGATCAGCTCGTAGAACCACCAAAAGATCGTCACAAGAACACGCCTCCTATGTTTGTTCTTCCACTTGTACAAGTTCATCCTCAGCCCATCGCGAGGCCCATCCACCACAAAGAAGGAGTAGTGTATTACACATAAGGTGGCTTGAACTGGGTAAACTGTTGTGTCTTTCTCTGTAATGTTTGTCGAGCAGGTCATGAGAAGCAGCGGATCGGGAGGCTTGAGAGGTTGAGTTCTTCACACGCCCACGAGTTCAAACTTATCTTGGAGTCTGCAGAGCCCATAATCCGACATTTGTACGCCCGAGGTTGGGCGTGCAGCTCTGTTCCACCGATGTCGCCCTTTGCTCTGTTGTTCCCATTGCGAGGCGCTCATCGAGTTCGTCTTGGGCTGGGCAGCCCTTGTCGGGACCCGATCCTATGCGAGCGATCTAGCATGTAACACCTCATATCACTTTGGCCTCCGCAAAGGTATTCCCACAGTGTCGCCTTACCATGCCGGGACCGTTTAGCCTTTTGGCTCCGTATATGATAGTGTCGCTAGCATCCATGTGACAAAGAACCGGGCTGACATGGCTAGTCATGAACCCAGGTGGCACTAACTACGAGGACGGACATACATGACCCGACAGCGAGCGTGTGGGTCATCGGCCGAAATGAATCCGGGCTGTAGCAAGCTGGGCTAGCGAGGACTCGTAAAGCTGGGCTGTAGCGAGCTAACGAGGACATCGGTAGACACCGCATGACATTTCCTCGAAGGGACGGAACCAGAAGCGAAGAAGGACACATGCCGCCAGCCTAAGTGTCCGGAGCGGTAACAAGCTACCATGGCTCGATGGAAGCACTAGGAGACATTTCCGTAAGAGAGACTACCAATGATAAACAACTAGATAGTCGATCCGCACATACCAAGCATTTCAAAACATAAACACAATATGCTCGATATGTGCAAATACAACATGGCATCACAACATGACTCTACAACTCAAGTATATTATTCAATAGGCTCCGGGGAGCAAGATACTACAAACATGGGTCTCTTTACCCAGCATTCAGAGCATACAAGTCAAAGCACATGCGGAAGCTTAACATGTCTGAGTACAGACATCTACAAAAGAAAAAGGCTGAGAAGCCTGACTATCTACTAGATCCTGCCGAGGGCTCTAGATCGTAGCTGAGGTAATAAGCTAAACATCGAAGTCCACGCGGAACTACTAGTGAGACGGAAGTCTCTCTACAAAACGTAAAATAGGCAAACATGAGTACAAATGTACCCAGCAAGACTTACATCAGATCTAACTACATATGCATCATTATCAATAAAGGGATGGCGGGGTTTAACTGCATCAAGCCAGCTTTGACTCGGTGGCTATCCTGAACTACGACTGCAAGTAACTCATTTGAGGTGGTGCACACGAGTCCACATATTCACCAACCAATACACCACTATGGATCCGCTCCCGTATCCCTATGAGAACGCCATCCATAGCACTCACGCTTATCTTGCGCATTTTAGAGTATCCAATTTCACTTGTCTATGAACTATATAGGCAACCCAGAAGTCCTTTACCGCGGACATGGCTATTCGAATAGATGATGCTAACCTGCGGTGTACTACTTCACGCGCTCCACCACTTATCGCCGTTTACACTACATGTACTCGGCAACCTTCAAGCGGAAGCCAGCGAGGTGTCGGCCCGACGACTAACCACACAAGTCTCTCGTCGGGTTTATACGCCTATTCGGGTTCCATCCGCAAGGAGATCCGGCGGTGTCGCTCACGGCCCCCAAGCGATGTGTGCGGCGTTCCCAAGCCCAACCATCCGGGTGCCACTTGGTACACGACCCCTTTGTGCCTAGTCATCCCAAGCCCACATGCAGGGTGCCACTTGGTAGACTACTAACACTACCTACAAACACGAAAACTAGTTGCAACTGCTGGACAGAGATCAGGTTGATTAATAACTCGAGAGGGGCACTTAAGCATTCCAATGTGTGGTAGTAACTGTTCGTGGATCACGAACACAGAACTCATTTCCTGAGGACGGCTGCAATGAGACAACCGGGGACACTTCTAAAGCACTAATTACATAGTGCTCTCAGTAACTGGGGAGAAGCTCAACAGTAGAGAGTGGTTCCACTATTGGAGTGGTTATAGCATAACCGGGGAAACTGAGAGCACTATGTAATTAATGTCGACGATAAAACCTAGCACATGCGCGTGTTCTCAAGAACTTGAGCATTTCCATATTCATCAAGGTTTTACCAATATCCGTGTCAAGGATCCTGGCAACACAACATACTACCATGATGGATATTGGTGGAGGATGCAGATGCAAAGGAAGATAACACTTTCTCAGATTTCACCTTAGCGAGACCAAGGGGACAAAATCTGGATGATCGACCGAGAGACATTTAGCACTCTGCTTCTAATGTTCTCCATGATGTAGCAGCGTATCACATTCATAGATATGGTTTGATATCCAGAACATCAAGTAAAGGTTGGACTTCGGAAACACAAAAGTCCATAAGGAACAACTAGGGAGTAAATCCTACAAAGTCCTTATGGGGAGGTGGCCAACTTCTTCAATCAAGATACTACAATAATAGGTCTTCTGGTGGGGTGTGTTGGCCACGACATCCTCTTTACCGGTTATCGAGAGACCAATATTATAGCTCTTGGGAGATGTTCCATCCATCATATCTGCCTGAGATTCAGATCTGGTTGGTGTCAGAATAATTCAGACTCGTCGAGTCTAGAGAGAAAAATGAAAGTTTGCAACACAAGTCGACGAGAAGACGTTGCGAGATTCTCAGGAAATGGACTACTATAGCAAGCTCCAAAACATGAGCTGGTTCTGCTACAAACCTGTGAACACGCTGTCCAAGACAAGCATGACCACATAGTAGTCTTATAATAAAACACTAGTGAGTTCAGGAGGGAAACCATCATCGAGGATATCGAAGTCCTTGTATAAGTCTTGCTCTTAAGAAGGAACTTCTTCTCCTTGAACCAATCAATCAGTGGCTTGGTGTGCTTACGGAATACATATGGAGTGGAGGTAATTAATCTACCAAACCATAGTATACTTTGCACATGTGTGACTAACTTGGGATGATTCCAAGGAAGCAACATTGACTTTATTGAATTCATGGCGGCAACTTACACCAAGTACCGTGAATTAGAGGACGCTTCGTATGTGGTGTGCACTTCTACATGATGGTGTTGTACGATCGAGCCCGTGTGGGCCCCACCATAAAAACTTCGGACGAAATCTCTATCATATGTTTGTGCCGGCTTATTCTACAAGCCAATTTTTTTTTCTTATTTGTGGTATTCAAGTTGCTTCGATGTCAAGTGTTGATTCCATACCTTTTCTAAGCGGTGTTCTCATATTTCTGTGGGAGTGCTAATCCTTCTTGATCATCGAGATTGTCATGGAAGTTCTTCGCAACTAGCATGCTTCTCTTCAAGTTAATCTGATGCCTTCGACATTTGCAAGATCAATTATTAGTTCTTCTCGATTGTGTTTGTTTTGCCATCCCAAGTTGCATTAGTTTTCCCACCATCCCACCCTTTTCCTTCAAGGACTCATATTTCATAATCAAATATCCATTTTACTGATGTGAAGTCTCCTCATTCTTTTCAATCAATGTTCTTATACGGTGATTCTCATGAAGACACACAAGAGTTTCAAGTTCACCATTCTTTCATTCTCATTTTATTCTCCGGTGGATTCACTTCAAGCTTTCAGCGTTGATCATATCCCTTTCCTCCTTTCAAGTGAGTTTTCATACCGGTGCACCTCTTAATCATTCACCTCTTGCTATTCTTGTGTTCCATAGTGCTGAAGAGATCTCCGAAGATTCGTTATCCGATCATTCTACTCCGGGGTTGATACATCATTCAAGCCATTTAAATCAACCGGTGCAATCTCCCTTTCAAGCAACCATTTTCAATGGTGTTTCTATTGAGTCGACCCTAACCCACAGGTCTTCTCCCAGGATCTTACCTGACTCGTCTAATTTTTCCGGAGCTACTCTCAGATTCTTTTCCAAATTTGACGTAAGAATGAATTATCATCAGTCATATGTCTTTCTCCATGATCTTTCAAATTATTTTCATCATTGGTTCAACCTTTCTATTTTTCATTCCCGAGTGCCTCAACAATTCATGGTGATGTTACTCCTCGCCACTCTCATATTTTGAAGACCTAAGAAGAGTTCCTCTTAAATCCTTACCCGTTCTTCCAAAGATGCGTTGTTCAAGCTTGATGCTATCCTATCATACTTGTTTTCGATTGTGAGAATTCTTTTCACCTATCCGAAACATTTAAGGAGTTTCTTTCCTTTATCGATCATCTGAAGGCCATCATTCTAAAAGAATTCTTCGTTCTCAAATTCTCCTCAATTCGTGTCTCTTTATTCGTCTGTCAATTTTTCTCGTGCTTCGCTCAAGTATTCTCTAGTTAGATCGGGATCTCTTCATTCTCTTGTATCCAAATCCTCCAAGTATCTTCGTTCGTTTTCTAATTCTTCCTAGTGATCCGTTCCCTTTTCTACGTTCATTCTCAATTCTTACGGTGGTTCGTTCAAGATTCCTTTGTTATCATATCAACTCATTGTTATTCCAAAATCATATCGGAGTCTTTCAAGGTTTCCCCAAGTTGTGCAATATCTCTCCTCAATCCTTGCTAGAAGAATAAGTAGTATGCCAATCCATTGGTTGACATCAATTTAAATTGGTGAAGGATACGCATAACATAATTCTCATTCTTGTTTAATCGAAGTGATTAATACCTTCCTTCGGAATTTTTTCATGAGGAACAAATTCTTGTTTTCAAGTTCTCCCGGTGTTCTATGCCCTCTCAATTTTCTCATCGCGAAGCTCCATGTAAATCATTCCAAGTCTTGAACTCTTGTTGTTTTCAACCTTCAGTTTATTCATATAATCCTTCCATTATCGGAGTTCTTCATGAAGGCTCAACATGGTGGTTCATCAAGGATTTAGTTCTTTCTCGAAGTGTTCTTCAAGATTCTTGTCGGGGGAGTTAAAGTATTCTTATCATGAGCTTTGAAGCGCAATTATTTCTACCTTATCTTTTGAGGTGGTATTATGTCATTCTTGATAGTTATCCTTCGTGTTTCATGATTCACAAGCTATCAAGATTGAGATATTTAAACACATCATTTTTCTTTGTTCATGAGTTCTTCCAACCCCTTAATTTCTTTGTTGGAGTATCTTGATCTAGATTTCACCTAAAGGCTTCCATTGGGAGTGTTACTATTTGTGGTGCTTATCAATGATCCAAGTTATCCATTCATCAATTTGGTGAAAGGAGTATTGCATCTCTTCGTTCCTCTCAACCAATCAATCATTTGATAGTGGCAGAATTTCACCTCAAGCTTTGGGATGTTTTCCATAAGACCACAACAAGCTTATCCTTTTCGTTGTTGATTTTCCAACAAATCCATTCAACTCTTCTTTTTATGGATGCTTTACAAGTTCAGTTGTGGTAGAAGTTGTCATTCTACTCTTCGCTCTCTTCTTTCCAACGATCTAGATTCCATTCTTTATTTCTTCCGGAGGCATGATGATGTTGCGCTTTTCACCCATCATCTTGTTTTGTCAAGATCATGTTCTTTTCCATGCTTATCCATTTAACCGGGGTGTTGTGTCATCTCTTAAAGTTCCTTATATCTTATCAAGTTTCCTTCTCTTTCCTTCGGAGTGCTGGCGTAATTCTTTCCTTCTCGTTCGCTGTCTATCTCATTTAAACCTGAGTGGTTTCAAAATCTATCTTCTCCCCTAAGCTCTTGGTTCTTATAATATTCCTTGTTCCTCTTGTCCAACGGACTGTTTGCAATCTTGTTCGTCTCCATTGTATTCTTTCTTTCAAGTTTTTGCAATCTCCAAGTGCCAGGACCCCGACTCAATGTCACATCGATCTAGCCTGTAACACCTCATATCACTTTGCGGCCTCACGCACGGTATCCCCACGGGTGTCGCCTTACCTTTGCCCGGGACCGTTTGCGCCTTTTGGCACACGTATATGATAGTGTCGCTAGCATCCATATGAAAAGGAGCCCGGGCTGACATGGCTAGTCGTAAACCCAAAGTGGCACAGACTTACGAGGACGAGCATCCATGACCCGGCATTGAGCGTGTCGGTCATCGACAAGTAAGTTCGGGCTGTAGCCTTTGGGCTAGCAGGACTCGATGGCCGGGCTGTAGCGGGCTAACAGATTCGGTACTCAATGCGTGACATTTCCCGAAGAACAGACACAAACGAAGAAGGACACATGCCGGCCAGCCTAAGTGTTCAGAGCGTAGCAAGCTACCATGGCTCGGTGGAGACACTAGGAGACATTTCCAGTAAGAGGCTACTAAAGATAAACAACTAGATAGTCGGATCCCACACATACCAAGCATTTCAATCATACACACAATATGCTCGATATGTGCAAATACAACAAGGCATCACAACATGACTCTCGACACAAGTACTTTATTTAAGGGCTCGAGAGAGCCGTACATAACTATACACACAAGTGCAGGTCACCGACCCACATTCAAGTCATACAAGCATACAAACCAACAGCGGAAGTGTTTAGTCCGAGTACAGACTACTAGTAAAATAAAAGAGGCTTGGGTAAGCCTAGCTATACTACATGGTCCTTCACTTGCTCGGGATCACCACAGGGCCTTAGTCTACTCATCGATGTCAGCGTCTCGAAGAACCCGTCGGAAGGGTTTGTGGCATCTTGAAAAATGTAAATTAAAGCAACATGAGTACAAAGGTACTCGGCAAGACTTACATCAGACCCTACATACATGCATATTATGAAGAAGGGTTGGTGGGGTTATTGCACAAGCCAGCTTTGACTCGTGGCTAAGCTATCCTCTGAGACACCAACTTGAAATAGTTTTGCTTTTCGAGTCCACTACTCATCACTTCAATACACTACCGAGGATCCACCTCCGTCCTCCTCTGAACAGCCATCCTCGACACTCACGCTTATCTTGAGGCTTTTAGTAGTTTCCATTTACTTGTCTATGAACTGTATAGGCAACCAAGTAGTCCTTTACATGAGGACAGCTATTTGAATAGATAATGTTAACCTGCGAGGGTGTACTTCTTCACACGCTCTCACCACTTACCGCCGTTTACCGACATGTACTCGGCAACCTTCAAGCGGAAGCCCAGCGTGGGTGTCGGCCCACGACCTACCTAGACACCTAAGTCTCTAGTCCAGGTTTATCGCCTATTTGGGTTCCATCTATGAGGAGATCTGGCCGAAGTTTCGCTCACAGCCCCAAACAATGTGAACAGGGTTCCCGAGACACCAAACGGGCATCCGGTACACCATGCCACGTACCTACCGCATCACAGCCCACCCCTATGGTCAGCGCTGTCCACAGCCTCCAGTAGGCTACAAACACCATCAACTACTTGCAACTCCTGGACAGAAGACTAGGGTGAATAATGTCAGGACCCCGACTCAATGCCACATCGATCTAGCATGTAACACTTCATATCACTTTGCGGCCTCACGCACGGTATTCCCACGGGTGTCGCCTTACCTTTGCCCGGGACCGTTTAGCCTTTTGGCTGCGTATATGATAGTGTCGCTAGCATCCATATGATAAGGGCCGGGCTGACATGGCTAGTCGTAAACCCAAAGTGGCACAAACTTACGAGGACGAGGCATCCATGACCCGGCATCGAGCGTGTCGGTCATCGGCGAGTGAATCCGGGCTGTAGCACTAGGCTAACGAGGACTCGGTGTTCATCGCGTGACATTTCCCGAAGGGACGGAACCGAGAGCGAAGAAGGACACATGCCGGCCAGCCTAAGTGTTAGGAGCGGTAGCAAGCTACCGGGCTCGGTGGAAACACTAGGAGACATTTCCGGTAAGAGGGCTACTAAAGATAAACAACTAGATAGTCGGATCCACACATAGCAATACACATTACGTCGCATAACATGCAAGTATGTGCTGTACAACATGACATCACAGCATAACTCAACAACTCATATAGATAAAGGCTCGGAAGAGCCATCATAGCATTATTGCAAGCAGGGGTCACAAGACCCATCATACGAAACATACAAGCAACATGCGGAAGCATTACATGTGCAGATGCAGACATCTACAAATGAAAAAAGGCTGAAGAGCGACTAACTACAACATCCGATCAAGATCGTGGCTGAGGTACAAGCTACTCGTCGAAGTCCACGAGAACACTAGTAAGACCGAAGTCTCATTGCAAAAACATAAATAAAGCACCATGAGTACAAAGGTACTCAGCAAGACTTATCGAGATCCTATCATACATGCACTTGTATCAAGAGGGTAATGTGGGGTTTAGTTGCGACAAGCCAGCTTTGACTCTGTGGCTATCTGTTCTCGACTACGAGAACTTCTTTGAGGTGATATAGGCGCTGCAGTCCACTAATCACCACACAATACACTACTATGGATTCATCCCGTCTCCCTCGAGAAGACCATCCATAGTACTCACACCTTTCTTGAGCATTTTAGAGTATCCACTTCAAGTTATCTATGTACCATGTAAGCATCCAAGAAGTCCATATCCATGGACCCGGCTATTGAATAGATCATGTTAACCTGCGGGGTGTACTTCTTCACACTGCGCTCTCGCCACTTACCACCATGTACCGTCGTGTATCTCGGCAACCTTCAGCGGAAGCTTTGGCGAGAGTCGGCCACGACGACTAACCCCACAAGACTCTAGCCAGGTTTATCGCCTATTCGGGTTCCATCCGTAAGGAGATCCGGCGGGGTGTCGCTCACGACCCCAAGCGATGTGGCGGGGTTCCCAAGCCCACCATCCGGGTGCCACTTGGTACACCGTGCCACACATGCCTAATCATCCCAAGCCCACCTGCGGGTGCCACTTGGTAGAAAAATAGCACTACCTACAAACACGAAACTAGTTGCGACTCTGGGCAGAGATCAAGTCGGTTAATAAGTCGAGAGGGCTTGGGCGCCGGAGCCCAATGTGTGGTAATGTCGAGTCATTGGACAACATACATAGAACTTCGATGCTTAGGGCGGTTCGGTGAGACAACCCACCATGTACTCCTACATGGCCTCTCACCTACCTTTACCAAATCGTGTTCACACGTTCACTCTCGACATCGAGAACATATCGTAACACTCCAATTCATTCCCAATGAACCAGGACTGACACAACTCTAAGCAATAGCAGGCATAGCATGGTAGGAACACAACATGGGCTCAATCAACTCCTACACATGCTAGTGGGTTTTAACTATTCTTGTGGCAATGACAGGTCATGCGGAGGAATGGGTTCAACTACCATGACACAAAGTAGCAGATGAATCGTTGTTGTCCTAATGCATTAATTGAGAGCAGGAGGCGAGAGAGTAGGGTTTTATCGGAATGAACAAGGGGTTTGCTTGCACGTAGATCAACAAGGAAGCCTTGCTCATCAGACAGTACTCTGGAGCGACTCTCGGAGCAAGGACCTATCGAGAAGGAGCAGTGTCGGCAATCAATAAACAATCATATGCAACAATATGATGCATGAACATGGCATGAATATGTGATGTTGTTTGAGCTAATGCAACTAGTATTCTATCTAGATGAAGTCCATTTGAATCAAGGATTCAAATGCAACTCAAATAAGCTCTTTATATTGCCATTTTAGTGTTTCACTTATACAGTAGGTATAAGTTGGTTTTCATGCATGAAACTAGTACAGATGGATAGATTGCATTTTTCTGATAATTTTCATATATAAATTATTTCAATCGAGCTACGGTTGAATTTCTATGAATTTTGAAGTTTAAATCATTTTACGAAATTTCTGTTTTAAAATAATTCGAGAAAATAAATAATTGCGTCGACATGATGTCGACATGGCGTCAGTGGTCAGCAGCCAGGTCGAGTCAAACCCGACCGGTGGGACCCAGTGTCGATGTTGTGGCTAATCTTAATTAAATTAATCCTAAACTTGTTTTAATTAGCAGGGCTGGCCCCAGCGTCGATGTGTGAGGTGGTCAAACCACAGTCAAGCGAGGTCAAACCAGCCCGTGACTCGGCCTTGGCGAGGCCAGCTGTGGCGGCGGGCTGCGGGATCGTCGCTCGGCGACCATTTGGGCGCGGAGACCACCTCATAAAGCCAGGCTCGCGCGCATCGATGGGACAGCGGGAGACCGTGGGGTCTGCGGGCTCGCCGGAGCAGGCTCGGCGGCGGCCGGAGCTCGGGCTCGAATGGGGATCTGGCTGCGGTGCCTGGCGGGGCGGGGTTGGTCGCGTTCGCCTCCTGGAGGCGTGATGACCCGGGTGGCGTGCTCGGTTGCGTGTGCCGGTGGTGTGGCTGCGGTGGCGACATGGCGGCGGCGAAGAGCTACGGCCGTGATGGGGAGCAGGAGCTCTGGCGAAGCAGGGGAAAGGAGAGAGGAGGAGGAGCAGCAGCTCACAGCGGTTCTGGCGGCCGTCGAAGCGGGCTCGAGGGCCAGCGGGCGGCGTAAAGGTCGCGGAGATCTTCACGACGCGGGTTGAAGAAAGCGGCGGCGGCGGCTCCGCAGGCGTCCGGCGTCTTGCGGCAGCGGAGGAGAGGGCGAGGGTCGTGGCGGAGCCTCTGGGCACGACGGAGGGGCGAGGGCAGCTAAGGCAGGTGACGGCGAGTGGTGGCGGCAGCGCCGTCGGTATGAGAGAGGAAGAAGTCGAGGAGGAGGAGAGAGAGAGAGTGGGAGAGGAGCAGGCGGCGTGGCGTCGTCCGGCGTCGAGACGAGGAGGAGAGGCGAGCGAGCAAGCGAGAGGTGGCGTGGCGCTGGCGCTTGGCCTGCCGCGTCGAACCTGCCGCCCGTCCCTGTCGAGGCGAAGGCAGCAGAGGAGGCGGGCTGGGCAGGCTGGCCGAACCGCCTGATCTTGGGCAACCACAGGAGCTAAGCGCCGAGTAAGTTTCCCTTTTTATTTCTGTTTTCTATTTTACGTAATTTGTTTTGATTTAGTTTAAAATACTAAATCATTTTATTCTATGCCAAATTTTTGAGGAGCTAGTTATATTATTCTAGAGCTCCTTAATAAATGACATAATTTTTGGACATATAATATATATATAACATATATATATCCAAGGCAAAATAATTCTTGGATTAATTCCAAATGCCCAAAATAAATACTTATGAGCTCCTAAAAATATTGGTTTGATTTTTATCTCTGTCCAATATTTTGAGAGAAGCAACATGAGCATTTTCTTGGACCTTTTGGAGCAACTTTTATTTGGGTCATTTTAGAGATGATTACGAGGGTTCCCAAATCCTCATTTCAACTTTAAATGAAATTTAAACATGATGCACAGATGACTAGCTAGTCTAGGTCATACGAGAACTAGGGATGTGACAACTCGCCCCACTTGAAAGAATCTCGTCCGAGATTCGAGGTCGATGGAAAAGCGGGGTACTCGATCGAAGGCGATCTTCTCGCTCCCAAGTAGCTTCTCTCTCGGAATGATGAGACCATTGAACCTTGAGAAACTTGATGTTATGGCGTCGGTGACACGCTCTGCTTGATCAAGAATGCGAACCGGGTACTCTCGGTATGTGAGGTTATCTTGGAGATCAAGCGTTTAGTGGTCCACTCATGGATAGGATCCGAGAAGCAGCGCTGAGTTGAGAGGCGTGGAAGACATCATGAACTCGAGAAAGATGTGGGGTAGTTCAAGCTGGTAGGCAACCTCTCCTCGTTTAGCGAGAATGCGAAAAGGACCAATGTAACGAGGAGCCAACTTGCCCTTGATACGAAGCGATGGGTACCCTTCAAAGGTAACCCGAAGGTAAGCTTTATCGCCAATTTCATAAGTCATATCCTTATGATGGCGATCATCTTGGCTCTTTTGGCGAGGCGGGCTGTTTTCAAATTCTCACGAATGATCGAACTTGCTCTTACGCCTCTGGATCATGTCGGTCCAAAAATTGTCTTTCACGGTTTCGACCAGTTCAAAGGTGTTCGACATCTTCGTCCATAGAGAATCTCAAAAGGAGCTTTCTTGAGGCTGGATTGATAGCTATTGTTATAAGCAAACTCGGAAAGGAAGACATTTCTCCCAATCCATACCGAATGAGATAGCATAAGCTCTAAGCATGTCTTGAGAATTTGGTTGACCCTTTCCACGACCACTTGGTGAGGGTGGAAGCGGTCTTGAAGGAAAGATGGGTTCCCATGGCGGTTTGGAAACTCTCCCGAAATGAGAAGTGAAAAGAGCGCCACGGTCTGAATTGATCTCTAGTGGAACACCGTGAAGTGATACTATTAGAAATATATAAGTCGGTGAGTGACTAGCGATGATCTCTCTCGAGCAGGTAGGAAGTGAGCCACTTTGGAAGGCGATCAATGACTACGAAGATAGCGTTATTCCCTCTCTTGGTCTGGGGAAAGCGGTGATGAAGTCCATACCAACTTTATCCCATTTCCATTCGAGGAATAGCTAAAGGCTGAAGGGTGCGGCAGGTCTTTGATGCTCTGCTTTAGCGCGTCGACAAGCGTCGCAATTAGCAAAGTCAGCGATTTCTCTCTTCATCCTAGTCCACGGAACCTCTGGCGTGGGTCTGATACATCTTAGTACTACGGGATGAATCGTGAGAGGGATTCATCGCCTCCTTAAGAATCGGTTATCGAAGATGTTGATTCTTGGGAACCACCAAGCGATTCACGAAGAAAACAACACCACGATCATCCATAGAAAACATCCACCAACTTCCTTCTTAATGTTTCTCTTGATCAGGAAATACCGTGTCACCTTTTGAGCAGCGATAATCCGATCCTCAAGGTCAGGTTTAGCCACCAAGGTAGAAAGGAATCCGTGAGGAGCAATGTGAAGGTTAAGCTTACGAAATTCCTCATGGAGAAGTGGTTGGCCTGCTGCAACATGAGATTGTTGCAATAAGTTCTGACTTAGAGCATCAGCCATGACATTAGCTTTGCACAGGTGTAAGTAATCCCTAAGTCGTGTCTGAGATCAATTCAACCAACGTCTTTGCCTAAGGTTCAGATCTGGTTGGGTGAAGATATACTTGAGACTCGGTGATCGGTGTAGATCTATAGCGTTTACCAAGGAGGTAATGTCGCCAGTCTTGAGTGCATAGACTACGGTTGCAAGCTCTAGATCATGTGTGGGATAATTCTCCTCATGTGGATGCAAGCTGTCGAGATGCATAGGCAATCACATGGCGATCCTGCATAAGAATGCAACCTAGTCCTGTCGTGAGGCGTCATGATGAATAACAAAGTCTTTAGTGAAATCCGGTGGCACAAGTATGGGAGCAGAAGTCGGCGTCTTTTGGGTTCTGAAAACTGTACTCACCTGTGGGGACCACTCAAACTTTTATCTTTCTTGAGAAGTTCCGTGAGGGGTTTAGCTACTTTGGAGAAGTTTTCAACAAAGCGGCGACAATAGCTGGCTAGACCAAGAAACTCTAACTTGTTTAGCGGTTTGGTGGAGTCAATCGAGAACGGCCTTAACTCTCTCGGGATTGACAGCAATGCCCTTACCGAGATTCGTGGCCTAGGTAGGTCACTTACGGCAACAAAATTCACACTTGGAGAACTTGGCGTAAAGGCGGTGCTCTCTGAGTTTTCTAGCACAAGTCTAAGATGTTGGCATGCTCTTGTTCGTTCTTGAGTAAATAAGAATATCATCGAGGTAAACCACGACGAACTTATCTAAGTACTCCATGAAGATCGAGTTCATCAAGCGGGAGAATGTGGCTGGGCGTTGGTTAGGCCAAAGGACATGACGGTGTACTCGTCTTGGCCATAACAGTGACAAAGGCTGTCTTGGGGATGTCCCGTTTGATCTTGATTTGGTGGTAGCCTAACCTCAAATCCATCTTGGAAAGGCGAGGATCCAGCGAGCTGATCATACGGATCGTTGATCTGAGGGAGCGGATATTTGTTCTTTATCGTGACCAAATTAGCAGGCGATAATCTACAACCATCCGGTCCGTACCATCCTTCTTCTTGTGAAGAGGGCAGGGCAAGCCCAAGGAGAAGAACTAGGACGGATGAAACCCTTTTGCAAGGACTCATCAAGTTGTTTCTTAAGCTCGGCTAGTTCTAAGGGTGCCATCTTGTAAGGTCTCCTAGAGATTGGAGCAGTTCTGGGATAAGGTCTATGGCGAACTCTACATCTCTGTCGGTGGAACACTGGCAGTTCCTCTGAAAGACATCCGGAAAGTCACGGACTACGGGATATCTTGAAGATGCGGAAGAGGCTGGCATTAAGAGAATAGAGTGGCGCCTTGCAACTCTAGTGGAGCGGTGACTATCTTGCGGATGGGTGTGTAAGCTGAGCAGACTGGTGTAACAATCAATCTTGGCATAATGAGCTGTCATCCGGTCCATACCCAAGATGATGTTAATATCTGTAGACTTGAGGGCTATAAGTGATGCAAGGAATACAAGTCATCGACAAGGATTTCGTTACCATGGCTTACACTAGAAGTTTGCCATTTGGATCGAGGGTTTGAATGACTAGTGGAAGGGCATATCACAAAATGACATGTTGTGCAAATTAGCATAGCTTTGAAATGAAGGTGAGATGCTCGATGTCGAGCAGAACCGATCTTTGGATGACGATTGACAAGGAGTGTACCAAGAGCGACATCCGGATCATCATGGCGTTACTAGCGAGGCGTGATGCACCGTCCACGTTCGATGGGAGCTGACTTGACACTGATCATCTTGCGTGATGGCTTAACACAGCCAACAGTCTTCTCGGGCTGGGGTGGAGCATAACTAGTCGAGGCGATCCGTGCATAGTGTCACGGCTTCCGCATGTAAAGCAAGTCCACGAAGTTGGATGTGGTCCCTTGGCGGCAAGCGGTCTACCGATGAGCTGGGTGGAACATCTGTTGGTGGGGAGGCACCACATAGGATGGTCTTGGTAAATATCCGGGAGGAAGAGCAGAGTTCGGAACCCAAATCCGGCGCTTCTGAGAACTGGAGCCGGAAGAAGATCCCAAATCACGGGTGTGCTTACGAGACTCCTCGTAAGTGAGCTGAGCTGTCTCTGCATTGATGGCCTTGTTCACAAGAGCTTGGAGCGTATCACAATGATGCAAGTGGAGATCTCGGCGCAACTTGGGGTTGAGACCCTTCCGGAACCTAGCCTGCTTCTTGGCGTCCGTGGACACTTCTTCTGTGGCATAACGGGCGAGGTTCTCAAACTCTCTGCTGTAAGCATCAACAACCATCTTACTCTGGGTGAAACTACAGAACTCTTCTCTCTTGCGATCGATGAGGGCCTGAGGAATGTGATGCTCATGAAAAGCCTCAGTGAAATCCCTCCAAGTAGGAATCTGGCCAGCTGGAAGCATAGCCTCATAGTTACGCCACCAAAGACTAGCGGGACCTTCCGGTGGTATGTGGCATAGGTGACCTTGTCATCTTCACTACGTTCATGAGCGGAGCTTGTGTGTGATACTCTGGGCCGGTCATACGCATCGGCGGCTCGATGGAGTGATGAAAGGTAGGTGGGTGCAAGCGGATGAAGTCATGAATGGTTGCAGACCCTTTGAACCGATGTGCGGTGTTCTCCTCAATACGTGCCAACAAGCGGTTAGACTCACGCTTGTTTCTCTCCATCTCTAACATGAACTCTGTCAATGAAGGTTGGTCGGGAGGATCCTCATCCCTACCATCTCCGTGATCTTGACTCTGAGCAACAAAGCTTCGCTTAGCTGATGACATCACGAGAAGCGAAGCGAAGGGCGGAATCGGCATCAACTATAGGCCACAGAATGTAGGACAAGGAAATTAGTATTTCCGAACTCCTAGGGCAATTCCGGCACATAACGGTAGTAAAATGCTCGAGAATGAGACATCCTGCTAAAATGGGGTAGTAACATACTCAACATCACCACTTAAGGTTACGAGATCATACTAAGCAGACTACACGGAAGTACTCGAAAACTGGAATATGACTCGACCAACCAATCCTATGGAACTACGGAGTAGTAACACGTGATCTAATAGGCGGAAGAGATAGCCTAGTTCCTTAACCCGCGGGGAGAGATAGGATGACTTCGGATCGAAAGGCCATGAGGTATAAGGAGTAAAAAGAGCCTTCGTTCCTTCCCACAATCAATTCCCTTACATAACTAAAGAATTTCTAGACTCAACTTGACCAGTTTGGCTTGGTAATCCTCTGAGCGATCGGGCTCGATACCAAAGCTGTCGGGACCCGACTCAATGTCACATCGATCTAGCATGTAACACTTCATATCACTTTGCGGCCTCACGCACGGTATCCCCACAGGTGTCGCCTTACCTTTGCCGGGACCGTTTAGCCTTTTGGCTGCGTATATGATAGTGTCGCTAGCATCCATATGATAAGGAGCCGGGCTGACATGGCTAGTCGTAAACCCAAAGTGGCACAAACTTACGAGGACGAGCATCCATGACCCGACATCGAGCGTGTCGGTCATCGTGAGTGAATCGGTGTAGCACTAGGCTAACGAGGACTCCGGTGTTCATCGCGTGACATTTCCCGAAGGAACGGAACCACGAGAGCGAAGAAGGACACATGCCGGCCAGCCTAAGTGTTCGGAGCGGTAGCAAGCTACGAGGCTCGGTGGAAACACTAGGAGACATTTCCGTAAGAGGGGCTACTAAAGATAAACAACTAGATAGTCGGATCCACACATAGCAATACACATTACACGTCGCATAACATGCAAGTATGTCTTTGTACAACATGACATCACAGCATAACTCAACAACTCATATAGATAAAGGCTCGGAAGAGCCATCATAGCATTATTGCAAGCAGGGGTCACAAGACCCATCATACGAAACATACAAGCAACATGCGGAAGCATTACATATGCAGGTACAGACATCTACAAATGAAAAAAGTTGAAGAGCGACTAACTACAACATCCGATCAAGATCGTGGCTGAGGTACAAGCTACTCGTCGAAGTCCACGAGAACACTAGTAAGACCGAAGTCTCATTGCAAAAACATAAATAAAGCACCATGAGTACAAAGGTACTCAGCAAGACTTATCGAGATCCTATCATACATGCACTTGTATCAAGAGGGTAATGTGGGGTTTAGTTGCGACAAGCCAGCTTTGACTCTGTGGCTATCTGTTCTCGACTACGAACTTCTTTGAGGTGATATAGGCGCTGCAGGTCCACTAATCACCACACAATACACTACTATGGATTCATCCCGTCTCCCTCGAGAAGACCATCCATAGTACTCACACCTTTCTTGAGCATTTTAGAGTATCCACTTCAAGTTATCTATGTACCATGTAAGCATCCAAGAAGTCCATATCCATGGACCCGGCTATTGAATAGATCATGTTAACCTGCGGGGTGTACTTCTTCACACGCTCTCGCCACTTACCACCATGTACCGTCGTGTATCTCGGCAACCTTCAAGCGGAAGCTTTGGCGAGGAGTCGGCCACGACGACTAACCCCACAAGACTCTAGCCGGGTTTATCGCCTATTCGGGTTCCATCCGTAAGGAGATCCGGCGGGGTGTCGCTCACGACCCCAAGCGATGTGGCGGGGTTCCCAAGCCCACCATCCGGGTGCCACTTGGTACACCGTGCCACACATGCCTAGTCATCCCAAGCCCACCTGCGGGTGCCACTTGGTAGAAAAATAGCACTACCTACAAACACGAAAACTAGTTGCGACTCACAGGCCAGAGATCAAGTCGGTTAATAAGTCGAGAGGGCTTGGGCGCCGGAGCCCAATGTGTGGTAGTGTCGAGTCATTGGACAACATACATAGAACTTCGATGCTTAGGGCGGTTCGGTGAGACAACCCACCATGTACTCCTACATGGCCTCTCACCGCTACCTTTACCAAATCGTGTTCACACGTTCACTCTCGACATCGAACATATCGTAACACTCCAATTCATTCCCAATGAACCAGACTGACACAACTCTAAGCAATAGCAGGCATAGCATGGTAGGAACACAACATGGGCTCAATCAACTCCTACACATGCTAGTGGGTTTTAACTATTCTTGTGGCAATGACAGGTCATGCGGAGGAATGGGTTCAACTACTGCATGACACAAAGTAGCGAGATGAATCGTTGTTGTCCTAATGCATTAATTGAGAGCGGGAGGCGAGAGTAGGGTTTTATCGGAATGAACAAGGGGTTTGCTTGCACGATAGATCAACAAGGAAGCCTTTGCTTCCTCGGCAGTACTCTGGAGCGATCTCGGAGCAAGACCTATCGAGAAGGAGCAGTGTCGGCAATCAATAAACAATCATATGCAACAATATGATGCATGAACATGGCATGAATATGTGATGTTGTTTGAGCTAATGCAACTAGTATTCTATCTAGATGAAGTCCATTTGAATCAAGGATTCAAATGCAACTCAAATAAGCTCTTTATATGCCATTTTAGTGTTTCACTTATACAGTAGGTATAAGTTGGTTTTCATGCATGAAACTAGTACAGATGGATAGATTGCATTTTTCTGATAATTTTTCATATATAAATTATTTCAATCTGAGCTACGGTTGAATTTCTATGAATTTTGAAGTTTAAATCATTTTACGAAATTTCTGTTTTAAAATAATTCGGAAAATAAATAATTGCGTCGACATGATGTCGACATGACGTCAGTGGTCAACGGCCAGGTCGAGTCAAACCCGACCGGTGGGACCCAGTGTCGATGGTTGTGGCTAATCTTAATTAAATTAATCCTAAACTTGTTTTTAATTAGCAGAGGCTGGCCCCAGCGTCGATGTGTGAGGTGGTCAAACCACAGTCAAGCGAGGTCAAACCAGCGGCGACTCGGCCTTGGCGAGGCCAACTGTGGCGGCGGGCTGCGGGATCGTCGCTCCGGCGACCATTTGGGCGGCGGAGACCACCTCATAAAGCCAGGCTCGCGCGCATCCAGTGGGACAGCGGAGACCGTGGGGAGCCGGAGCTCGCCGGAGCAGGCTGGCGGCGGCCGAGCTCGGGCTCGAATGGGGATCTGGCTGCGGTGCCTGGCGAGGGCAGGGGTTGGTCGCGTTCGCCTCCACAGAGCGTGATGACCGCGGTGGCGTGCTCGGTTCGCGTGTGCCGGTGGTGTGGCTGCGGTGGCGACATGGCGGCGGCGAAACTCGGCCGTGATGGGGAGCAGAAGCTCTGGCGAAGCAGGGAAAGGAGAGAGGAGGAGGAGCAGCAGCTCACGGCGGTTCTGGCGGCCGTCGAAGCGGGCTCGGGGCCTTGCCGGCGGCGGCGTAAGGTCGCCGGAGATCTTCCGACGCAGCGGGTTGAAGAAAGCGGCGGCGGCGGCTCCACAGGCGTCCGGCGTCTTGCGGCAGCGGAGGGGGGCGAGGGTCGTGGCGGAGCCTCTGGGCACGCAACGGAGGGGCGAGGGCAGCTAAGGCAGCGGTGGCGGCGAGTGGTGGCGGCAGCGGCCTTGTCGGTATGAGAGAGGAAGAAGTCGAGGAGGAGGGAGAGCGAGAGAGTGGGAGAGGAGCAGGCGGTGCGTGGCGTCGTCAGGCGTCGAACGAGGAGGAGAGCGAGCGAGCAAGCGAGAGGGTGGCGTGGCGCGCCTTGGCGGAGCGCGCGTCGAACCTGCGCCCGTCCCTGTCGAGGCGAAGGCAGACAGAGGAGGAGGCGAGGCTGGGCAGGCTGGCCGAACCGCCGCCTGATCTTGGGCAACCACAGGAGCTAAGCGCCGAGTAAGTTTCCCTTTTTATTTCTTTTTTCTATTTTACGTAATTTGTTTTGATTTAGTTTAAAATACTAAATCATTTTATTCTTATGCCAAATTTTTCAGGAGCTAGTTATATTATTCTAGAGCTCCTTAATAAATGACATAATTTTTGGACATATAATATATATATAACATATATATATCCAAGGCAAAATAATTCTTGGATTAATTCCAAATGCCCAAAATAAATACTTATGAGCTCCTAAAAATATTGGTTTGATTTTATCTCTGTCCAATATTTTGGAGAAATGACATGAGCATTTTCTTGGACCTTTTGGAGCAACTTTTATTTGGGTCATTTTAGAGATGATTACGAGGGTTCCCCAATCCTCATTTCAACTTTAAATGAAATTTAAACATGATGCTAGTCTAGGTCATGACTAGCTAGTCTAGGTCATACTGAATCTTAAATCACACATACAATCTAGGGATGTGACATCGATCTTCGTTGGGGTTATCACGGTACTCCTCGGGGGCAGAACCTGCCGCAGAGAGCACCGATACACAAACATTACCAAATAGTATGCAACAATATGATGCATGCATGGGACATGGCAAAATGAGTGTGTTGGGCTAATGCAACTAAGAACAGATGGGTTTGAACTAATTTGAACCAAAGATTCAAAGTTCAAACTCATAAGTTGCCATTTAAAGTGTTTTATCTTGTTCTGTGATAAACAGTAGGTTAGCTTGTTTAAACATGCATGAAAACAGTACAGATGGATAGATTGGATTTTTCTGATCATTTTTCATATATAATTTGTTTGATTTGGAGCTACGGTTGACTTTATATGAATTTTAGAAGTTTGCAACAATTTCTGGAATTTCCTGTGTAAAAGTAATTCCAGTAATTAAATTACTGCATCAGCACCACGTCATGATGACGTCAGTGGTCAACGGGCTGGTCCAGGTCAAACTGACCAGTGGGTCCCGTATGTCAGTAGATAATTAAACTAACTAAATTAAGTTCAAACTAAACTGGTTTAGTTAGCAGGGGGGCCCACATGTCATAGACCCAGGGGGTCAACCTGGGCCCACCCGTGGTCAAAGTCAGAGTCAAACACGCCGGCGTCTAGCCGCCGGCGAGCCCGACGAGGCGGCGAAAGTGCTTTTTGTCATTCCGGCGACCAAATGGACGGCGGAAGGCATCTACGTGTTGCTGAGGTCGAGCCGCGGCTATTGGTGGTGGTGGTTAGGCTCGGGGTGGCCGGAGTTGGCGCCGGCGGCGACTTTGGCGGCCGCCGGAGTTCGGTTGGAGACGAACTCGAGGCTAGGGTGTGCGGTGAGTGCGGGAGTGCATGGTTAGCCTCAGCGCGGCGTGGTGAGTCACGATGGACAAGGTGAGGTGGCGGAGGATGGCGGGAGCACGTCGGCGGCGAAGCTCCGCGGTGGTGCGTCGCGGTGATCTTCGTGTGCTCGATGTGGTGGGCGAGAGCAAGAAAGAAAGGGGAGAGGTTAGCCCAGCTCACTGCGGTCTTGAGGGAGCGGACGGCGCGGTCGGCGATGAGCTGATCTGGCGGCGGCGGCGAAGGATCTCCGCGATGCGATTGAGGCGAGGTTGGTGCGGCGGCAGGGCACGCGGCGCTTCGAGGCTCGGCTAGCTCGAAGGAGTAGAGGGCGGTGGAGCTTCTGGACACGGTGGCGCGCGTGGAGATGACGGAGAACACAGCTCTGGCGGTCGGTGGCAGACAGTGGCGTCGTCCATGGCGCGAGGCGAGGGAGAGGAGCTGGGGCGAATGGAGGTGTCGGGGTTGGGCGCGACGTGGAGCTCGTCCGAGCCAGCTAGGCGGCGAGAGGAGGAAGCAGGCGACGTGCAGCTGCGTGGTGAGCTGCGGTGCCGCCGCCGAGCACCTTGGCTGCTGCTGGCAAGCCAAGCAGCTCATTGGAGCGGTGGCGGGCTGGGCGGCCAGTGGGCTGGCTCTTTGGGCCTCTGGGTGGCGCCAGGTAAGTTTACTTCCATCTTTTATTTTCTGTTTTCTATTTTTGTTCTGTAGGTTTGTTGAGTTTCTTAAAATACCTAAGCTATTCCAAAATTCACAAAACTGCACCTGGTCCTTAGTTGGAATATTTCCAACATGGAACATTTTAGTTTGGGAATATTTGAGCATTTGAAATATTTTATAAATTTTAAATGCCCAAATTCAAATACTTATGATTTAATTCAAAGACCTTAGGATGACCTAGGAAATTGTGCATCACTTTTGGCAGAGGTTCTGAACCAAGACAAAAATGATGGACATTTTAGAAGGGCATTTCAGGTTCATCGAAAATATTTTTAGTAAACCCTAGTTGGATTCAGAGGGGTGGGAGTTACATCATTCCCATTTCGGGTTTACATCAAATGAAATAGACATGATGCAACACTCTAATGCATGAACTAGCTAGGGTGTGACAACTCACCCCCACTCAAAAGAATCTCGTCCCGAGATTTAGGTTCCTCCGGAAAGAAGGCGGGGTACTCGAGTCGAAGACGATCCTCCCTTTCCCAAGTAGCTTCCTTCTCAGAATGGTGCGACCATTGAACCTTGAGAAACTTGATATTATGCCGTCGAGTGGTACGCTCGGCTTGATCGAGGATACGAACGGGGTATTCTCGATATGTGAGATTATCTTGAAGATCAAGCGTTTCGTGGTCCACTCCACGGATAGGATCCGAGAAGCAACGCTGAGTTGAGAAGCGTGGAAGACATCGTGGACTTTGGAGAGATGCGAGGTAGTTCAATTGGTAGGCAACTTCTCCTCGTTTGGCAAGAATGCGAAAGGGTCCAATGTAGCGAGGAGCCAATTTGCCTTTGATACCGAAGCGATGGGTTCCCTTCAGAGGAGTAACCCGAAGGTAAGCCTTCTCGTCAACCTCGTAAGTCATAGCCTTATGTTTTCGGTCATATTGACTCTTTTGACGAGATTGGGCTGTTTTCAACTTTTCACGAGCGATCACGAACTTGCTCTTACGCTTCTGGATCATATCCGGGCCAAGAATTGTCTTTCCCCGGTTTCTGACCAGTTAAGAGGCGTTCGACACCTTCGTCCATAGAGAACTTCAAAAGGGGCTTTACCCAAGCTAGATTGATAGCTGTTGTTATAAGCAAATTCGGCAAATGGAAGGCATTTCTCCCAATCCATTCGAATGAGATATGAGAGCTCGAAGCATGTCTTATAGGATCTGGTTGACACGTTCTACTTGACCACTTGATTGAGGGTGAAAAGCGGTCTTTGAAGGAAGATGGGTTCCCATAGCGTTTTGGAAACTTTCCCAAAATCGAGAGGTGAAGAGACTTCCTCGATCCGAGTTAATTTCAATGGAACACCATGGAGAGACACTATTCGGAGATGTACAGGTCTGCCACCTGACTAGCGGTTATACTCTGCGAATGGTAAGAAATGGGCTACTTTGGAGAGCGGTCGATAACCACGAAGATAGCATTATTCCCTCTCCGGTCCTGGGAAAACCGGTGATGAAATCCATACCAATTTTATCCCATTTCCATTCAGGAATAGCTAAGGGTTGAAGAGTGCCAGCAGGCCGTTGATGCTCTGCTTTTACACGACGACAGGCGTCGCAGTTAGCAACAAATTGAGCAATGCCTCTCTTCATCCTAGTCCACCAGAACCTCTGGCGTAGGTCCTGATACATCTTAGTGCTACCGGGATGAATGGTGAGAGGAGATTCATGAGCTTCTTTAAGGATCAATCGCCGCAGGTTTCGCACTTTGGGAACCACTAGGCGGTTTCCGAAGTATACGACTCCTTGATCATCAACGGAGAAACAATCCGCAACTCCTTTCTTGATGTTTCTTTTGATGCAGGAAATTCCCAGATCTACCTTCTGGGCTTTGATGATCTGATCCGTAAGGGTAGGTTTCGCCACCAAAGTGGAAAGGAATCCTTGAGGAACAATGTGAAGGTTAAGCTTCCGAAATTCCTCGTGGAGAAGTGGTTGACTTTGTTGCAACATCAGATTGTTGCAATAATATTTACGACTTAGCGCATCAGCCATGACGTTGGCTTTTCCTGGGGTATAAGTTATCCCTAAGTTGAAATCTGTGATCAACTCGACCCAACGTCTTTGCCTGAGATTCAAATCTGGTTGGGTGAATATGTATTTCAGACTTTGGTGATTGGTGTAGATTTCGCAACGATTACCGAGGAGGTAATGTCGCCAGGTTTTTAGTGCATAGACTACCGCTGCAAGCTCTAGATCATGAGTAGGGTAGTTTTCCTCATGTGGGCGTAATTGCCGTGAGGCATAAGCAATTACGTGTCGATCTTGCATGAGAATACAGCCTAGTCCTTGTCGCGAGCCGTCGCAATAGATAACAAAGTCCTTAGAGAAATCTGGTGGTACCAGTACGGGAGCAGAAGTTAAACGTCTTTTCAGTTCCTGGAAACTGTGCTCACACTGTGGAGTCCACTCGAACTTTTATCCTTCTTGAGGAGTTCAGTTAGAGGTTTAGCAACTTTGGAGAAGTTCTCGACAAAGCGGTGACAATAGCTCCCTAAGCCAAGGAAGCTCCAAACTTGCTTGACCGATTCAGGTGGAGTCCAATTAAGGACAGCTTGAACTCGCTCGGGATTGACAGCAATACCTTTACCAGAAATTACATGTCCTAGATAGGTCACTTCTGGCAACCAAAATTCGCATTTAGAGAACTTGGCATAAAGGCGATGCTCTCGAAGTTTCATCAACACTAGCCTTAGATGTTCGGCATGTTCTTCCTCGTTCTTGGAGTAGATGAGTATATCATCGAGGTAAACCACGACGAATTTATCCAAATACTCCATGAAAATTGAGTTCATTAACCGAGAGAAAGTGGCTGGAGCGTTGGTTAAACCGAAGGACATGACGGTGTACTCGTATTGGCCGTAACGAGTAACAAAATCCGTTTTGGGAATGTCCCCATTCCCGATTTTGATTTGATGGTAGCCTAACCTCAAATATATCTTAGAGAAGACTGAGGATCCCGCGAGCTGATCATACAAATCGTTGATCCTGGGGAGCAGATACTTGTTCTTAATTGTGACCAAGTTGACGGGTCGATAATCTACAACCATCCGGTCCGTACCATCCTTCTTCTTTACGAAGAGGACGGGGCAAGCCCAAGGAGATGAACTAGGACAGATGAAACCCTTTTTCAAGGACTCATCGAGTTGTTTCTTAAGTTCGGCTAGTTCTAGGGGTGCCATCTTATCGGGTCTTCTAGAAATTGGGACAGTTCCTGGAATGAGATCTATCACGAACTCAACATCTCTGTCAGGTGGAACACCTGGCAATTCTTCTGGAAAGACATCCGGAAAGTCACGGACTACCGGAACGTCTTCGAGGTCTGGAAATGGACTGGCATTAAGGAAATAAAGATGTCGCTTGGATATTCGGATCAAGACATTGACTATCTTTCCCGAAGGGTGCGTGAGTTGAACAGTCCTAGAGAAACAATCAATTTTGGCATGATGGGCTGACATCCAGTCCATACCCAAAATGATATTGATGTCCGAAGATTTAAGAGCTATCAATGAAGCAAGGAAAACAAGTCTGTTGACCTGAATTTCATTATTATGGCTTACTCTAGAAGTTTGCCATTTGGATCCCGGGGTTTGAATTACCATGGAGGTGGGCATATCACTGAATGCGGTGTTGTGCAAACGAGCATAGCTTTCGGATATGAATGAATGAGATGCTCGAAAGATCAAAAAACAGATGCGGGTGGCAATTAACAAGAAGCGCATCGAGAACGGCGTTGGGATCCTCTTGGGCCTCTTGGTGAGACACAATTAACATGGCCACGTCGGTGGTGGCGGCAACATAGAACACCTTCCTGCTGGCTTGCCACGGCCAACAGCTTTTCGGTCTGGTTGGGGTTGGTGCGAGGACGATCGCGCATGTAGTGGCCTGATTCCCCACACTTGAAGCACGTCCGCGGGGCGGTGCGTGGAGGAACGTTGTTGGTTGGCCCACCATAGGGCTTAGCTGGTGCATCTTCTGAACCTGACGAGGCGCTGATAGGATGGCCTCGGTGTGAATCTGGATGGTAGGGCGAGATTAGGCACCCACACCCGACGCCTCGTGGTCCGGACCGGATGAGGAACCCATATCACGACCATGCTTGCGTGTTGCTTGAAATCGGTCGACCCGTTTCAAATACTGATGGCTTTGTTTACAAGCTTCTGGAAGGAGGTGCACTCATGCAGTCAGAGATCTCGGCGAAGTTCGGGGCTAAGTCCCTTGCGGAACCTTGCCTGTTTCTTGGCGTCAGTGGAGACCTCTTCAGTTGCATAGCGTGCGAGGTTACCAAACTCCCTGCTGTAGGCGTCCACGGAGAGACGACCTTGGGTGAAATTACAGAACTCCTCACGTTTACGATCCATGAGACCCGCCGGAATGTGATGTTCACGCAAAGTAGCCATATACTTCTCCCACCAGAGACTGGCGGGGCCTTCAAGATGATATGCAGCAAAGGTGACCTTATCAGCCTCAGCTACCAGTGCAGAACGCAGCTTGTGAGTAATGCTTTGCGGCCGATCATCAGCGTCGAGAGGCTCGGCGGAGTGGTGGAAGGTAGGTGGGTGTAACTTGATGAAGTCACTGAGCGACACCAAGTTATTTCTCTGATGATGTGCCGTGTTCTGTTCGATGCGCTCCATCAAACGGTTGGTCTCCGTTTGTTTCTCTCGGCCTCGGCATAACCCGCCGAGAAGGAGGGTGAGGCAGGTTAAGCTTCTCCAACTCTGCTGCCTTCGGCCTGCTCTGGCGGAGCAGGGTTTTTGCGGGTGTTAACCATCCTAGGAAAAACAAGACAAGGGGTTTAGTCCAGGATGACAAAATTCTGACATAGAAATGTAGAATGTAACGGATAGCTCGGAATGCCAGATGATCATCCGTATGACATGGTAGATACAGAAACTGATTCTTTATTCCATCGTCATACACACCATACAAAGTTTAGTACGAGACCAAACAAAGTAATACTACGGTGAAAGGAAGATTACATCTCATCGGAGGCATACCAAGCTCCTATACATTATTTTTCTTACACCTCCGGAGTTGATACACACTAAGTCATATTCCACAAGTCACGCAGAACGGTGGAGATACAACTATTACAATACTAGTGAGACTACTACTAACTCAGACGTCTCCATAGTAGTTCTCATAGAAGTCTCCTCCATAACCTGGAAGTTCAACGTGATCGTCTGGAAACAGATGGTCCTGAGGAGCCTGTGGACCATAAGGGCAAGGGTGAGGTCTTGGACCAACAAACGGTGGCCTGCGGGGACCACGAGGCGGGTGATGCCCCCACATGGCGCCAATCCATCATGTCCAGCAGAGCAGATCTAACAGATCTGAGTCTCTCATATCCATATATCCAGCTTGCACGGCCGGTGCAAAACGAGTCAAAGTGGCCCGGTGATCGGCACGAGGCGTTGAAAACTCCATTCTCAAGGCCCGACTCTCTCGGTCCTTGTCTTGAGCAACTTCGGCGATGGTGCGGGTTAGTGAGTCCTCTGATGGAATCAGCATAGATAGCTCGGAGATACCCAAACGCTCAGAAGTGAACCGGCATATACCGAAGTCGGTGTTGCGAAGCAGGCCAGTCCTGACTCGCATGATGGTCATCATAGAATACGCAGCATCTTGCACCGCCATATCAATGGTAACGCCAAGCCCATAGGAATAGTGAAGGGCCTCGGTGGAACCAGGATAAGAGGGAAATATTCTGACAGTGCAGAGATACTGGCTTTGATTAAAGTCTCGGAACTGCTCTTGATCGTATTCGGGATACCAGCGGTAACCCGCCTCGATCATAACCCGGACTAACATAGCCGTATGATCGGTCACACCAATGCATCTGGTTAGACGAACCACTTGATTTTGGTCACGAGTGGCCATCTGGAAGCATAACCACAATGCAAAGTCATTAGAATTTCTGGCAGAATTTGGACAGCATAACGACTGTAAATGCTCAAAAGGATTTGAGACATTTTACAAAGAATTGCATAGCCACTCAACAATATCATATCAAGGTTCTGGGTCCAACTTAGTAACATAACAGGATAGTAAAACTGAACCAGGCTTGTAACCATCAAACCTATAAGGTACTACTGATTAGTAACACGTGAACCTAATAGAGAGAAGAGATCCTAATCCTTAACCCCCGGTGGAAGAATGGACTGACTCAGATCAGAATGCCATGAGATAAAGAAGTAAAAAGAGCCTGACGTACCATCCCACAATCAATTCCCCTACATATAACTAAAGCATTTCTAGACTCAACATCAACCAGTTTGGCTTGGAGAACCTACAGGCAGTCCGGCTCTGATGCCAACACTGTCAGGACCCCGACTCAATATCACATCGATCTAGCCTGTAACACCTCATATCACTTTGCGGCCTCACGCACAGTATCCCCACGGGTGTCGCCTTACCTTTGCCCGAGACCGTTTGCGCCTTTTGGCACACGTATATGATAGTGTCGCTAGCATCCATATGAAAAGGAGCCCGGGCTGACATGGCTAGTCGTAAACACAAAGTGGCACAGACTTACAGGACAGGCATCCATGACCCAAAGATCGAGCGTGTCGGTCATCAGCAAGTAAGTTCCGGCTGTAGCACTGGGCTAGCAGACTTGATAAACCGGCAGTAGCGGGCTAACAGACTCCGGTACTCAATGCGTGACATTTCCCAGTGATGATACGAGAATGAAGAAGGACACATGTCACCAGCCTAAGTGTTCCGAGCAGTAGCAAGCTACCATGGCTCAAAGGATACACTAGGAGACATTTCCGTAAGAGAGGCTACTAAAGATAAACAACTAGATAGTCAGATCCCACACATACCAAGCATTTCAATCATACACACAATATGCTCGATATGTGCAAATACAACAAGGCATCACAACATGACTCTACGACACAAGTACTTTATTTAAGGGCTCAGAGAGCCGTACATAACATACACACAAGTACGGGTCACACGACCCACATTCAAGTCATACAAGCATACAAACCAACAATGGAAGTGTTTAGTCTGAGTACAGACTACTAGTAAAATAAAAGAGGCTTGGGTAAGCCTAGCTATACTACATGGTCCTTCACTTGCTCAGGATCACCACGGGCCTTAGTCTACTCATCGATGTCAACGCTTCACGAAGAACCCGTCGGAAGGGTTTGTGGCATCTTCAAAAATGTAAATTAAAGCAACATGAGTACAAAGGTACTCAAGAAGACTTACATCGACCCTACATACATGCATATTATCAAGAAGGGTTGGTGGGGTTATTGCAGCAAGCCAGCTTTGACTCGTGGCTAAGCTATCCTACGAGATACCAACTTGAAATAGTTTTGCGCACTCGAGTCCACTACTCATCACTTCAATACACTACCGAGGATCCACCTCCGTCCTCCTACGGAAGAGCCATCCTCGGCACTCACGCTTATCTTGAGGCTTTTAGTAGTTTCCATTTACTTGTCTATGAACTGTATAGGCAACCAAGTAGTCCTTTACCGCGGACGCGGCTATTTGTATAGATAATGTTAACCCTGCAGGGGTGTACTTCTTCATATACGCTCTCACCACTTACCGCCGTTTACACGACATGTACTCGGCAACCTTCAAGCGGAAGCCCAAGTGGGTGTCGGCCACGACCTACCTAGACACCTAAGTCTCATAGTCCAGGTTTATCGCCTATTTGGGTTCCATCTATGAGGAGATCCGGCCGAAGTTTCGCTCACAGCCCCAAACGATGTCAACAGGGTTCCCGAGACACCAAACGGGCATCTAGTACACCGTGCCACGTACCTACCGCATCACAGCCCACCCCTACGGTCAGCGCTGTCCACGGCCTCTAGTAGGCTACAAACACCAGAAACTACTTGCAACTCCTGGACAGAAGACTAGGGTGAATAAGAAGCCGAGAGGGTCCATTGGTTTCGGGCCCAATGCATGGTAGTAGCTGAATCTTAAATCACACATACAGATCTTAGTGCTTAAGGACGGCCTCAATGAAACAACCCACCATGTACTCCTACATGGACTCTCATCGATACCTTTACCAAATCGTGTTCAACACCTTACTCTCATACTGGCACGATCATTTCACTCTAGCCCATCACCCAGATGAACCAGACCTGACACGACTCTAAGCATAGCAGGCATAGCAAGGTAGGAACAACACAACCATATGGCTCAATCAACTCCTACACATGCTAGTGGGTTTCATCTAGTTACTGTGGCAATGACAGGTCATGCAGAGGAAATGGGTTCAACTACCGCAGCACACAGCAGTTTGAATCGCGTTGTCTTAATGCAGTAAAAGAGAGCAGGAGCAAGAACATGCGATTTTATCGATATGATCAAATGGTTGGTTGCTTGCCTGAAGGGTCGGTGCACTGGTATTGCTCTTCGTTGGGGTTATCACGGTACTCCTCGGGGGTAGAACCTGCTGCAGAGAGCACCGATACACAAACATTACCAAACAGTATGCAACAATATGATGCATGCATGGGACATGGCAAAATGAGTGTGTTGGGCTAATGCAACTAAGAACAGATGGGTTTGAACTAATTTGAACCAAAGATTCAAAGTTCAAACTCATAAGTTGCCATTTAAAGTATTTTATCTTGTTCTGTGATAAACAGTAGGTTAGCTTGTTTAAACATGCATGAAAACAGTACAGATGGATAGATTGGACTTTTCTGATCATTTTTCATATATAATTTGTTTGATTTGGAGCTACGGTTGATTTTATATGAATTTTAGAAGTTTGCAACAATTTCTGGAATTTCCTGTGTAAAAGTAATTCCAGTATTTAAATTACTGCGTCAGCACCACGTCATGATGACGTCAGTGGTCAACGGGCTGGTCCAGGTCAAACTGACCAGTGGGTCCCGCATGTTAGTAGATAATTAAACTAACTAAATTAAGTTTAAACTAAACTGGTTTAGTAAGCAGGGGGCCCACATGTCATAGACCTAGGGGGTCAACCTGGGCCCACCCGTGGTCAAAGTCAGAGTCAAACACGCCGGCGTCTAGCCGCCGGCGAGCCCGACCCGGCGGCGAAAGTGCTTTTTGTCATTCCGGCGACCAAATGGACGGCGGAAGGCATCTACGTGTTGCTGAGGTCGAGCCGCGGCTATTGGTGGTGGTGGTTAGGCTCGGGGTGGCCGGAGTTGGCGCCGGCGGCGACTTTGGCGGCTGCCGGAGTTCGGTTGGAGACGAACTCGAGGCTAGGGTGTCTTGAGGTGTCGGGAGTGCATGGTTAGCCTCAGCGCGGCGTGGTGAGTGCGATGGACAAGGTGAGGTGGCCGGAGGATGGCCGGGAGCACGTCGGCGACGAGCTCCGCGGTGGTGCGTGCGGTGATCTTCGTGTGCTCGATGTGGTGGACGAGAGCAAGAAAGAAAGGGGGGAGAGGTTAGCCCAGCTCACTGCGGTCTTGAGGGAACGGACGGCGCGGTCGGCGATGAGCTGATGCGGCGGCGACGGCGAAGGGGATCTCCGGCGATGGCGGTTCGGGCGAGGTTGGTGCGGCGGCTTCGGGGCACGCGAGCGCTCGGGGCTCGGCTAGCTCGAAGGAGTAGAGGATGGCGGAGCTTCTGGACACGGTGGCGCGGCGTGGAGATGACGGAGAGCACGGCTATGGCGGCGGTGCGGCGACGGTGGCGTCGGCCATGGCGTGGGAGCGCGAGGGAGAGGAGCTGGGGGCGAATGGAGGTGTCCAGGGGGTTCGGGGCGCGACGTGGAGCTCGTCCAGGCCAGCTAGGCGGCGAGAGGAGGAAGCAGGGCGACGTGCAGCTGCGTGGCGAGCTGCGGTGCCGCCGCCGAGCACCTTGGCTGCCTGCCTGGCAAGCCAAGCAGCTCGCTGGAGCGGTGGCCGGGCTGGGCCGGCCAGGTGGGCTGGCTGGTGGGCTTCTGGGTGGCGCCAGGTAAGTTTACTTCCTTCTTTTATTTTCTGTTTTCTATTTTTGTTCTGTAGGTTTGTTGAGTTTCTAAAAATACCTAAGCTATTCCAAAATTCACCAAACTGCACCTGGTCCTTTTTTGGAATATTTCCAACATGGAACATTTTAGTTTGGGAATATTTGAGCATTTGAAATATTTTATAAATTTTAAATGCCCAAATTCAAATACTTATGATTTAATTCAAAGACCTTAGGATGACCTAGGAAATTGTGCATCACTTTTGGCAGAGGTTCTGAACCAAGACAAAAATGATGGACATTTTAGAAGGGCATTTCAGGTTCATCGAAAATATTTTTAGTAAACCCTAGTTGGATTCAGAGGGGGCTGGGAGTTCTGTCATTCCCATTTCAGGTTTCTGTCAAATGAAATAGACATGATGCAACACTCTAATGCATGAACTAGCTAGGGTGTGACACCAAGGTTCTTTGGTTTCACTCGTTTGTCGAAGAAGCAACTTGGTTTTACCTCTTTCTTTTTCGCTTCTCTCCGGCGCCATCCCTAGTATCTTGGTTCGAGATCCTCTGTTAGTGTGGGAGAGTTGTCACGACCCGAGACCGACGCTCCAGACGCCTTCCATGTTTTCATTGTCGCTGTGTGTTTTATTTTGTTTGTTGCATTCATCATATCATCATTTGCTTTGCATCAGCACTCCATTGCCATCATGTTTTAAAAACTTGCATTGGTTCATCATTGTCGTTTCTCCCTTTTCCTTCATCACCTTCCCTCGGACCGCTTTGCCTTTGTTGACCGGTCCTGACCAACCGGGTTTCGTTCCCCTCTTATTTGTCTGCCTACGCAACCTCTCTGCCTGCCGACAGACCCAGTTGCTACCTGTCTGACACTTCCCCCGAACCCGAACCACTCTGTCATTACCAATGTGTCCGGATCATCCCCAAACATCCCAGAAATATCTTAGGTCACTTGTTGGACTCTTTTAGCCTCTTTATTCTCGATCGTCCGATCTAGTCGGAGGGTCCAAAACTCTGTTCTTATAGCCCCTATCTATAAATAGCAGGACAAACCCTAGTCTAGGCAGTCCCATCCATCCAATCCCTCCGCTGTTCCCAGCCTCTCGCATCTTCATCGGGATCCTCCCAGATCCATCTCCCTCCAACCAGCGCCTGAAGCCTCGCTCCGCCGCCATCTTGCGAGCGCACCGGCGCCTTGGACCGAAGCCACCAAGCCCCCACAAAGGGTTGCCCTCCTCCCTGTCTTCCTTCCCCTTCCTTCCTCCAGTTCCTTCTCCTCTCACATCTCGCCGCTCTCTGATTTCCTCGCAGGAGCATCACACCATGGCTGCGGTACCGAAGCTTGGACCTCTTGCCGGTAGGAGAGTTGCTCCCCTTCCCCGTTGTCCCTCCACCCCTCCTGGACCTATAAACTGCCAAGTCCAACACCGTGGGCATCTCCTCTGCCCGAACCCGCCTCTCTCTTGACTTCGCCATGGCCTTGAAGTTTCAGAACCCCACCAACCCTTGGGGCACGCTGCTGCTCGAATCGCCTCTGCTCCACCTCAAGGCCTCACCATAACTGTTGGACTTGGCTGGTGAGCAGCTTTGCCGCCCTCCTTACCCTGTCGTCCCTCTCCTTTCTCTCTATTTAGCTCTCCCTCTCTCAACTCCCTATTTCTTCTACCCCAGCAGGAGTCAAGCCGTGGCACCGAGCCCTGATCTGCGTCTTCCCTTGCCGGATTTGTACCCAAGCGCCTCCACGCGCTCCATACCGCCCTTTTCGGCCGGTTCCCGCTGATCCCGTCGCTAGGACCCCCTGTCGTCATCTTCTGCATCACCTACTGCTGTTTCTGTTCTTCAGAAAGGAGCAGCAGCAGCTCACCCGCCCGTCCCGCTCGCGCGTTGACCCCGTGTGGCCCTCGACCCTACCTCACACGCGCCTCCAAGGCCCTGCAGCCTCTCCCGCAGCCTGCCTGCTTTCCCGCGGGCCGCCTCACCGACCGACAGCTAAGGCCCGAGGTGTCCTAGCTTAGCCCCTCCTCTCTGTTGGCCCAGCCTGTGTAGTTTCAGCCAGCATGCATTTTTTTTCTGGATGATTTTTAGTCACTAGTGTTCATGCATATCATATCTCGCAAACAGTGCATCGGATTAAAATGGTTTGTCACTTTCATCCATATTTAAAATGGTTAAACTTGATGTTTGTTTAATTTACATAAATAACATGTTAAAATGATTTATTTCGTAACTAACTAACTGTAGCTCTGAATTTAATAAACTTTATATGTAAAAGGGGTAGAAAAATGTATAGATTAACATGGTAGCGTTACTTTGCATGGTTAACAACTCTAAAATTGTGTTTAGGAGAGAACAATAGCAAATCCAAAATATGACATGTGGGGATTTACCAAAGTTGTTGTTTGTTGTTCCGGCCTCATTTAAACTTGCCTAGATAGGTAGTTTAATTTTGCTTCACCTCTTGCCATGTTAAGAACATTTAATAATTGTTGAGTAACTTAAAAGAGAGTGAAGTAAATAATTGAATGTGGTGTTTCTTCAATATGCAACTCGTTGCATATTGAGCTCCACTTAATTTGTAGTATTGTTTGTTGCACTTTGCCATGCCATGCATATTTAAATTGGACATGCATCATACTAGATTGTGCATCGTGCCATGTTTATGTGATGGTTGTTTACAATGTTGTTTGCTTCTTTTTGGTTGTTCTTCTTCTCGATAGTTCCGGTTTCATTGGTTTGTGAGGATTCGTTCGACTATGCCCATTTGTCTTCTTCATGGACTCGTTCTTCTTCCTAGCGAGATTTTTGGCAAGATGACCGTCACCCCAGATCTCACTACTTTATTTGCTATGCTAGTTGTCTTGATGCTATTGCTATGTCATGCTACCTACAACTTTTTTATCAAGCATCCCAATGTGCCATGAAACATCCTCTAACCTTTCACATCCTAGCAAACCGTTATTTGGCTATGTTACCACTTTGCGTAGCCCCTCTTATAGCGTTGCTAGTTGTAGGTGCAGTTGCATGTTGTTTAATGTTGGGACATGGATATCATGGGATATCACAATATCTTTTATTTAATTAATGTACATATATACTTGGTAAAGGGTGGAAGGCTCGGCCTTATGACTGGTGTTTTCTTCTACTCTTGCCACCCTAGTTTCCGTCAAACCGGTGTTCCGTTCCTTGATTTTGCATCCCTAACACGGTGAGGGTATATGGGCCCCTTTGACAGATCGCTTTGAATAGAACTCTTCCAGCAAGGCCCAACATTGATTTTAACATTTGCCAACATAATAATATTGAATTAATTAATCAATTGGCATAGGGGGTCACGTCCCCGGGGTTCCTTAATTCAACATAATGCAGGGGGCCAGTGCTGATGGTGTTGGACCCAAACTACAGCAGCTTGTGGCGCCGCCCCTTGACAACTTGGGTTATTTGGTCGCTATAACCATAGCTCATCCGCCATGGCCTGAGACGAGATACGCACGGCTACTATTAGGGTGTCGGCACGTCGGGAGGTCTTGCTGGATTTGTTTTACCATTGTCGAAATGTCTTGTGCATCCGGATTCCAAGTCTGATCGGAGGGTCCCGCGATGGAGGATTGTCTCCGCGGATCATGAGGTTGTCATGGGCTAAGTTGGGACACCCCTGTAGGGTTTAAACTTTCGAGAGTCCTGCCCGTGGTTATGTGGCTGATGGGAATTTTTAATGTCCGGTTGTAGAGAACTTGACACTAGATCTGAATTAAAATACACAACCACATGCATAACCGTGACTGTCTCTTTTCGAGTGAGTCGAGAAGAGAACACGGTGGGGTTATGTTTGAACGTAAGTAGTTCAGGATCACTTCTTGATCATTGCTAGTTTGCGACCGTTTGCGTAGCTTCTCATCTTATTCTTGTACTCGTAAGGACCATGTAAATGCTTAGTCGCTTGCTGCATCCTCACCACTTATCCATTCCATACCAATTAAGCTTTGCTAGTATTGATACCCATGGTAATGGGATTGTTGAGCCCTCTTGGCTCACAGTTTACTACGACAATAGTTGCAGGTATAGGTAATGCGATGATCTGACATGAGTGTGATGCTTGCTTATTTGGAGTTCTTCTTCTATTTCTTCTTCAATCAAGGGATATAGGTTCCGGGTAGGGAGCCAGGGCTAGCAGGGAGGATGTCATTCTTCTTTTTCACTTGATTTCATCTGTAGTCGGATCCTGCTCTTCTGTATGATGATTGCTATGTATTGATGTATTGTGGTATTGATGATCTAGCTTGTTGTGAGTGTAAGCCTTTATCTGGTACTCTCATGTATTTAGTACATAGTATCTTGTAATGATATCCACCTTCCTATGCTCTTGAAATGCGATTGTGCCCCAATCATGAATTCATCACGTGATTGGGATATAATCGTATCATCGGTGCTACAGCTTGGGAGCTATCATGGTGTTGCCCTGCGGGCCATGAAACAGAGGATTTTGATGGCCTATGATGAGTATGTACCGTTCCCCTTGGGTTCCTTGCCTGACTAGCTCGCCCTTCAGGCTTCCTCCTTCATGAGCCTTTCACCTCCTTCCTTGGTGACGAGCTCGCCCTTGACGCGCCCTTCATGAGCACCGGAGCTGGTCGCCGTCCCTAACCTCACAGAGCAGGTAACCATCCGGGAGGCGGTCTTGTCCAGGGAGCCGCAGTTGTCGGAGGATGGTCGTAATCCCGCTCCCTCGACACATCTCCGCCACGGCAGCCTCCGAGCCGTGGAAGCCGCTCCAATGAGCCTTCCGATGAGCCTCGTGAGTAGCTAGGCAATGGACACACAGTCCGCTGCGTGGAGCCCGAAGCCCGAGGAGTGCCCGAGGAGGCCCCTGCTACCGAGCCCTTATTGGGGGCTGGGGAGTTGCCCCGCTTCTCCTTGGTAAGCCACGACACGGATGAGAGGCCCGATCAAGCGCTGGAGCTCGCAGGCGGGCAGAGCGCCGTTCGCCACAACCTCCTCCAGGTAGCCGTGGGCGCTCGGCCAGCTTGGACTGGAACTTGTCGACGTCGACTCCGTGTATGGAGGTGGCAAACCTACCAAACCATAGCGTACTTTGCACATGTGCATGACCAACTTGGGACAATTCCAGAGAAAGCAATCACCATCTTTCTTGGATCCATGGTGGCAACTTACATCAAGTGTACGTGAATTAGAGGAAGTCACACAACGGAACATGAAGATAATGCTTAGAAAGTTTCCAACACTAGCTTAGATGTTCAACATGAATCATGGACAAGATGAAAATGTTTTCAATGGGCTCAACACCAATCCATTCGGGCTTCCATATAGGTGGAATTCCACAATTATGTGAACAACGTCATACCATTGGTCAGACCCGAGAGATACAATGGTGTATACTCGAGGGAACAACCATGAGTAAGACAACATTACAAATATCATGGGTTTGATTTGATTTGACGATAGCCCATACTCAATTAAAAGATTGGATAAGATGATAGGTCCATTAACTGATCATTGAGGTCAATTGATGAACATATCATCTTTCTTCAACACACACACACACACACACACACAAAGAGATATCCCTTGGCGATGAGCTAGGTCGGACAAGCTTTCATCTTCCAACTCTCCAAGTTGTTGTTTAGCTTAACCAACTAGCTTAGGGGTATGCAATACAGATTCTTGGAGAAGGGGTGGTTACAAGGAGCCGACTGGATCATGAGCTCAACATAACAGTCATGGGACAACCTGGTAAGTCTTCGGAGAAGATATTCAAAGCATCACGAACCAGCGATATGTTACTAAGCTCGAGAAGAATCTTGCTTTTCAGGGCAGAACGATATGATCAAATAAGCAAGGATAGACACTATCCTAACTCATTGAACGAAAGGTGCACCGGAAATAAGGGCTAGGTAGTAGGATCAACCTTAGGGTGATGATTCAATAATCGACACGCTAAGAATGAGGTTATTGTCCATTTAACTACCAAGCAACAAAGTTGCTAGGAGTATAGATTTGACACATCACAATTTGCTTGTTGGCATTCTGGTTGCGACAAGACGGAACCGAGGAAGGAATAATGATGGCGAGAAGTATCACTGCAACAAGAATTCATAAGAGGTTGTGCAATTATCACGATACTCTTGTTATGAAAGACGATGATACTCCGAGGTAGAACAAAACAAAAGGTGGATTGGCATTTGATCTGTTGAATACAACTGCCTTGACCCAATTCTAGATATGGATAAGGTACTGGAGTTTGTTTCTCCTAGTCATTCTGGAATAGAATGGCTTGATGGACCACAAGGGTAATAGGCATCGATGAACGAATGCATGCATACCCTTGACTATCAATTGATAGACGAAGGCCAGAAGACAACTAAAGAGGGACAACTCAAAGGAACATACGATTTTCCGAGTTCTGGAGGCATAGATTAGTATGTCGAGCAAAGCTCAGCATTTCTTCGGGATAACCCATGCAGAAAGGTAGGACTGGCAGATTCACAACATAGGATAGTAAACTCATCGAGAGCACTCTTGTTGTGATCTTTTGGGTCAAGATCTTCTGCCATAAGATGTTCATGGTATTTGGAAGAAGGGTATACCACGAACCTCGAGGACTATCGGAAAGGTTACTAATATCCTAAAGGAGCTAGCAAAAACTATAAACATGAAGTAAGTATGGTGAATCTCGGGTTCAAAAACCCAGAAGTAGAATGCCTACTAACTATATGGCATCACGGGATGCTTTCGAGAACGATGGCCAGAATCATCACAGTGTAACACAAAACATGGATGGGTTACTAGGTGGTCCTCTAAGACACCTAGGGTCATAATAATAACTCCAACATATATGTTGAGGCAATAGAGTACCTCAACTTGCCGATTAGCATGGTTAACAGGCCCAAAAAACATCAGGAATGGAAAGAAAGGAGTTGCAAATGCATCAGACTATTTCGAAACCTAAGATAGCTCAGACGGCATAACGGATGTAAATGCTCAAAAGGATTTGAGACATGCTGGAAAAATGGTGGAATAACCACTCATAAGCACAATATCAAGGTTTCGAGATCAATAGTTAACATACAGAAGTAGTAGAGACTGATCTGAGGCTTATATACATCAATCTTATAGATCTACAGATTAGAAACACATGATCCCGATAGGAAGAAGAGAAAGCCTAGTTCCTTAACCCCGTAGGAAAGATAAGATGACTCGGATCAAAAGGGCATAAAGTAAAGGAGTAAGAAGAGCCTTACAGTCCCATCCACAATCAATTCCCTTATATAACTAGAGAATATCTAGACCCAACTTCGACCAATTTGGCTTTGTAGTTCTACAAGCAGTCAGGCTCTGATACCAAAGCTGTCTAGACCCCGATCCTAAGACACACCAATGTAGCATGTAACACATCATATCACTTTGCGTCCTCACGCATGGTATTCTCATGGGTGCCACCTTACCTAGCCCGTGACCGTTTGTGTCTTTTGGCTCACGTATATGACAGTGCCGCTAGCATCCATATGACAAAGAACCTGGGCCGACATGAATAGTCGTAAACCCAAGGTGGCGGTAACTTACAGGGACAGGCATACATGACCCAACAATGAACATGTCTATCAGCAACGTATGAACCCAAGTCCTAGCAAGCTACAGGGACTTAAAAGGAACAATGTGTGACATTTACCTGAAGGGACAGACGTAGGAACAAAGAAGGACACAAGCCGGCCAGCCTAAGTGTTCTGGAGCAGTAGCAAGCTATCATGGCTTAGTGGAAGCACTAGGAGACATTTCCCGGTAAGAGAGTCTATCAAGAATAAACTACTAGGTTGTCCGATCCCACACATACCAATCATTTCAATAATCATACACAAAATATGCTTGATATGTGCAAATACAACATGGCATCACAACATGATTCTGCAACTCAAAGTATTTATTCATTAGGCTCTGAGGAACCAAGTATTACAAACATGCATCTCATGACCCAGCATTCAGAGCATACAAACAATGGAAGCATAACAAGTCTAAGTAGAGACAACTACAAAGGAAAAGGGCTACGAAGCCTGACTATCTACAAGATCCTGCCGAGGGCACAAGATCGTAGCTGAGGTAAAAACCTAAACATCGAAGTCCACGCAGAACTACTAGTGAGACTAAAGTCTCTCTGCAAAAACATAAATTAAGCAGATGTGAGTGCCAATGTACCTGGCAAGACTTACATCAGAACTAGCTACATATGCATCATTATCAACAAAGGGATGGTGGGGTTTAACTGCAGCAAGCCAGCTTTGACTCGGTGGCTGTCCTGAACTACGACTGCAAGTAACTCTTTTGAGGTGGCGCACACGAGTCCACAAATTCACCATATCAATAAACCACTATGGATCCGCTCTCGTCTCCCTACGAGAATGCCATCCATAGCACTCACGCTTATCTTGCATATTTTAGAGTATCCATCTTCACTTGTCTATGAACTCTATAGGCAACCCAGAGGTCCTTTACCGTAGATGCGGCTATTGGAATAGATCATTTCTAAACCTGCAGGGGTGTACTTCTTCACACATGTGTCCACCCCTTAGCATCTGCACACGGCATGAGCCCGACAGACTTCAAGCGAAAGCAGACGTGGGTGTAGACCACGACCTGACTAACCACACAAGCCCCTAGTCCAGGTTTATCGCCTATTCAAGTTCCATCCGAATGGAGGCCGGCCGAGGTTTCCACATACGGCCCCGAACGATATGTGTAGGGTTCCTGGGTCACCAAATGGGTGACTTGGTACACCGGGCCACGTGCCTACCGCATCACAGCCAACCCCTCGTGTCGCGGCCGGATGGGTGGCGCGGCACCTATGGGGCCGGGGCCCCTTCGTGTGTTTGGTACGGGGCGGAGGCCGCACGGAGAGCAGATCGAGGCGATCTTGCGCTGAGGATTTTACCCAGCTTCGGCCGCGATGGTCGCGTAAACCCTCTTTGCATTGTGTTGTATTTGATCTTGCTCAAGAATGCGAGCAGAACGGTGGAGTGTTGTGTGAAACCCTCGTGAGAGTAGCTAGTCGCAGAACCCTCTCGCGAGAAGCGCCAATGGTTGGAACCCCCACGCTGTGCATGGGCCTCCTTTATAGGGCAAGGGGTCACCGGCAGTGTCAACGTGAGGTAGAGGGGTAAAACGTAAAGGGGTGGTAGTTGGAACAGTCGCGGGAACAAAGGCAGCTACGGTGCTTTCTACCTACTTTTGACAGAGGGACAAGGGCATTAAATGCCCGTCGCCGTCGCCCAAAAGCTCCCGCCATTGCGTCTTCTTTTCGCCACGGCGGCGCCACCACCGTGGAGTGCCACCGCATTCTTCATGCAAGACAGCCACCCGCCACGCGTCTCGAGAAGGCCGAGGCGACGCGCGGCAAACGAGCTGGAGTGCGGACACGTGCACAGCTCTCCCGGCAAGCTCCTTGCCGGGCCTTGATCTTGCCAGGCCCGGGCTTGCTGGCTCTGGACTTGCCGCCCCGGGTCCTCGCCAGAGCGCTGCAGGCGCCGGGCGTGACTTCGTGATGTGGTTCGTCCTCCCGACGAGCTCCTCTCATGGGAATCTGTAGGAATAACGTAGCCTTGAGCCTGGGATGGCCTTCCCGGCAAGCTCCTCTCGCCGGGGTCTTGAGTTTCTATCTTATATACTTTGTTCTTGAACGGCTTGGTGTGGAGCGGAGATGATCTCCGGCAAGCATTTGATGGATCTGGTTGCAGGGAGCTGGGGCTGCCCGTGCACAAGTTGGGGTACTGAGGTACCCCTACCTTAGTACACCGACAGGAGCCCCCGGGCCTGGGCCATACACAGTGCCGAAGCGCTGTTGGGCCAGGCCCAAGACAAGGCACGGGCGCCAAGCCCACGGCGTCGAATCCACTCGCCGCCTCCGCCGCCTCCCCGCCACGGCACGCGCTGATTGCGGTGTCGTGGGAGGAGGGGCAGCGCATGCAGCCTTTAAAGCATCCACCCCGTGATCGTGGGCGCAGAGCGGGTCGCTTCACCTGCCGCTCTGCCTGCGCCGCCACGCTGCCCTCATGCACGGGGGTCGTGGGCGGCGAAGGTGGGAGACCGAGCCGTCACGGGGCGGAGAGGGCGAGCCGGCCCCGCTCCTCCGGCCTCCTCGCTTCCTGATTGGTCGAACGGGGCGGTTGAGTCCCCACCCCGCCCCTTTAAATAGGGCGGAAGGGGTGCATAACGGCCACACTCACCCACTTCTCCCTTCGTCTTCATCTTCATTCTTCTTGCCGTCATGGAAGGAGGGAATCCTGGTTCCTCGACGGTGGCGGCGCTGGTTGCCTCGAGCAGCGCGACCGCTCCCCAACCCGCTCCCGTAGTGGTGGAGCCGCCCACGAGAGGGAGAGGAAGGGGCGTGGCCGCGACGAGGTCGAGGGCGTGGCCGAGGCGGTCGGGGAGAGGCGGCCGGGCGGCGTGCCTCCCTGTCTCCCCGGCGTCTCGACCACGGCGCGGTCCACACCGAGATGACCCCGGAGTTCTTCATCAAGCCGCGGGCGCCTCGCCGCCGCCTCCGGCTGCCGGTCCTGCTTATGGACGCGATGGGACCGGACCCACCCGACGTGATGGAGCTACGATGAGGGGCTGCGGATCAGCGGCACTTTCGGGTGAGTGTCGTGTCCCCAGCCCCGCGTGATGTTCTTCGACCGAGGGTGGAAGACCTTCGCCGGATCCATAGCTTGACGGCGGGGTTCACCCTCCATTTCAAGTTATTGGATGGTGATCTCCTCGCCGTCAAGGTCTTGGCGACTATGGAACCCGGTGCGCTGTGTGGACAGCTCCTCGGATAGCGAAGGCCCCTCCTCGAGCGAGAGTGACGAGGAGGGAGCGACAACGACGACGAGGGGATGGCGGGCCCGACTAGACGTCGGACACCGCTGCCTCAAGGCCACCGCAACCCCTTCTTCTGGGTTGCGGGCTCCTGAACTCCCGGGGCCGTCTTCTTGCCGGCGGGCGTGGGGAGGCTGCGGAAGAGGAAGAGGGGAGTGGCGGCAAGGCCGTTCGTCGCAAAGACGAGGGCGAGTAGCCTTCGATAGCGTCCGACGCCCCACTACCCGCCTTCAAGCTCTGCCTCCTCGCGCCCGACTCCGCCGAGCTCTGGCGGGCCCCGGTGTTCTCTTGGGGTCTTCGGCGCCCGTGGCTCTTGGCTGGCTTCAGGGCTTGCTGCTGGCTCTCGCATGCGCCCCATGCCCGTCACCTTGCGCAGCTCTGGGCACGGTGGCGCCACCGCCACGCCCCCCTTGTCGCTCCTTTCGCCCTTCCCCGACAAGCTCTTCTTGCCGGGGTCTTCTCTCCCCGGCAAGCCTATCTTGCCGGGGGCTCCTTGACCTACCTCCTGAACTCCTGAACAGAGAAACAGGAGAGGGATCACGGGCACCTTATCTTTTCGGATTGTAAGCCCTCGGGCATTAGCTGCATTTAAGAACTTGTAATCCTCTCTATCATGTTTTTCATCCTCCATGGACTTGTACTAAATTGGATGTTTTTAATGAAAGGAGGGGAAAGCTTGCCGGACTGAGTCTTTTACTTGATCAAGTGTTTTGTATGTGCTTACGCTATCGGGGAGCTTGCCGGGCGAACACGCTTAGCGACATGGGACAGCCCGCTGGTGGTGTCACTCGGCAAGCAACCTTGTCGGGCCGATTATGACGCCTATCTTGCCGAAAGCGAGCTCGGAAGCAAGGTAGAGGTGCAGCGCACACTTGGGTTTGTTGAGCGGACTCGAAACAAACCAAGCACGCAATCGGGCCACGACTCGGTTCCTCCACGCACGGTTTTTACAAGACACGATCGCTCAAAGACGCAGATCCGCATCTCCCCGCCCATGAGAGGATGCATGACGAGGATGAAAAACTTATCTGAATAGCAGCCCCAAAGAACTCTAGCTTGCCGGAGATTTAATCTTGGCGCTCGCAGCCCAGTGAGGCTGGCTAGCCGAGGAGAGTTTATAATCGCAGCCCGGCGACCCGGGCTTGCCGGATCTTAGGCGCTGGTGTGGTCTTTTGGTTCTCCCTTGTTGCTGCAATTTTAGCCATGAAAATAGCTGAGGTAGATATGCGATTGCTCAATGCACATGTATGTGTATATAAATCTTGGCTAAGCAAGGCGATGTCGGGCTTTGTCCTTCGTATGTTTGTGCTCTACGCTCTTGGGGAGCTTGCCGGGGAACACGCTTAGCGATCATGGACAGCCCGCTGGTGGCGTCGCCTCCGCAAGCAACCTCGCCGGGCGATTCGACGCTTAACTTGCCGAAGTGGCTCGAAGCAAGATAAGGGTGCTGCAGCACACTTGTGTTTGTTGAGCGGACTCGGAAACAAAACAAGCACGTGAATCGGGCCACGACTTGGCTCCTCTTGCGCCCAAGCCTCCCATACCAAGGGCATCTCACGGCAAGGCTTGCAACGTTACACCCTCTAACCAGCATCCTTTGTGCGCCGCCTTACGCCGAGGAACTTGCGGCGCTTAACGCGCTTGCTGAGTACGGGACATCGCAGCCACCGGCTGGCGCCGCTTCCGCAAGCAACCTTGCCGTGTCTAGTTCGCGACGCGACTTAACTTGTCGAGCGACTCGAACTAAACGAGGGTGCGGTTGGTCGCCGCCGCTTTTTACTCATTGAGTGTGTTGAGCGAAGTAAGGGTGCGGCTATCCACAAGCAGGCTCCTCGGCGTGCAGGTTTCGGCACAAACGACAAATGCGAGAGGGATATAACGAATAAAAGCATGATATTAAGGAGTGCTCGCACGGCGCGCGAGACTTAGCTTTTTCTTTCTCTTGTTTCTTCGCACCACTGGAGGTGCCCAATGGTGCGTTCTCGACGGTGGCGCAGCACTCGGGAGGCGCTGCTTGTCGAACGAACGCTAGAGCTGTCTTCGCCGGGCTTAGAGCGTTCCGAGGAGCTGCGCTCGTCGGAGTAAGCACCAGAGCCGCCCTTGCCGGACTTAGAGCTCGATGGCGCGTCCTCAGCGACTGCGTAGCGCTCCAGGGAGACACGCTTGCCGGAGCGTAGGGGGAGCGGGAGCGAGTGGCGCGAGGAACGGGCCGTGCTCGGACTCCTAATAGCGACAGGAGGAGCAGGGTCTTGTCCCGGCACTTTCGCTTTGCTCATGCTCGGACAGCAGTCCGGAGCATCCCGCGAGCCCCCGGCATGTTCTAGCCCCAACATGCGGGCACCATCTTCTGTGGCACGGCGCCGCTGGGATGGACGTGGGTCTACGGAGGCCGAGGCGTGGTCCTCCGCCCTGTCCTTGGATCTGGTGGCACCGCGAGCACCCTCGCCCGTGTCCACCCTTCCACCGGCGTCTCCTCCGCCTGCCGTCGGCTCCGGCGGCGGCGGGGAAGACGGAGATGGGTCTGCGACCCTCGAAACTCTCGTCTTCGGGGCCATGATGCAGTTGTCGATGAAGCTGCAGACGAAGCTGGAGAGGTTGATGAAGAGTCTTTGGCGCGAACGCCGGATCAGTTCGCATAACCTCGACGCTTCTACCGCGCGCCAGAGATGTCGCGCGGATGGGTGGCGCGCACCTATGGGGCCGGGCCCTTCGTGTGTTGATGCGGGCGGAGGCCGCGGAGAGCAGATCGAGGCGATGCGCGCGATTTTTACCCAGCCGGGCCGCGATGGTCGCGTAAACCCTCTTGCTGCATTGTGTTGTATTTGATCTTGCTCAAGAATGCGAGCGTAACGGTGGAGTGTTGTGTGAAACCTCGTGAGAGTAGCTAGTCGCAGAACCCTCTCGTGAGAAGCGCCAATGGTTGGAACCCCCACGTTGTGCATGGGCCTCCTTTTATAGGGCAAGGGTCACCGACAGTGTCAACGTGAGGTAGAGGGGTAAAACGTAAAAGGGTGGTAGTTGGAACAGTCGGGAACAGTGCAGCTACAAAGCTTTCTACCTACTTTTGACAGAGGGGACAAGGGCATTAAATGCCCGTCGCCGCCGCCCAAAAGCTCCCGCCATTGCGTCTTCTTTCGCCACGGCGGCGGCCACCACCGTGGAGTGCCACCGCATTCTTCATGCAAGACTGCCACCCGCCACGCGTCTCGGAGAAGGCCGGAGGCGACGCTGGCAAACGAGCTGGAGGCGGACACGTGCACAGCTCTCCCGGCAAGCTCCTTGCCGGGCCTTGATCTTGCGGCCCGGGCTTGCTGGCTCAGGACTTGCCGCCCGGGTCCTCGCCCGTATGCGCTGGGCGCCGGGCGTGACTTCGTGATGTGGTCTTGGTCCTCGACGAGCTCCTCTCGCCGAATCAGAGAATAACGTAGCCTTGAGCCCAGGATGGCCTTCCGGCAAGCTCCTCTCGCCGGGTCTTGAGTTTCTATCTTATATACTTTGTTCTTGAACGGCTTGGTGTGGAGCGGAGATGATCTCCGGCAAGCATTTGATGGATCTGGTTGCAGGGAGCTGGGGCTGCCCGTGCACAAGTTGGGGTACTGAGGTACCCCTACCTTAGTACACCGACACCTCGGGTCAGTGCTGCGCACGGCCTCCAGCATACTACAAACACGAGAAACTACTTGCAACTCCTAGACAGAGGATAGGGGCGGTTACTAAGTCGAGCGTGGTCATCTTTCAAGGCCCAAAGTGTGGTAGTAGCAGTTCATGGATCACAAACACAAAACTTAGTTCCCGAGGACGGCTTCAATGAGACAACCCACCATGTACTCCTACATGGACTCTCACCACTACCTTTACCAAATCATGTTCACACACTTAGCTCACACACAGTAGGACATGTTCAGCACCATTCCAATTCATCCCCGGTGAATCAAACCTGACTCAACTCTAAGCAGTAACAGGCATGACAAACAAGCATGAATGAGTAAGCACATCAAGGCTCAAACAACTCCTACTCTTGCTAGTGGGTTTCATCTATTTACCGTGGCAATGACAGGTCATGTAGAGGAAAGGGGTTTAACTACCGCAGCATGTAAAAGTTAAATCATTCTTGTCCTAATGCAGTAAAAGAGAGCAGGAGCGAGAGAGTGGGATTGTATCGGAATGAACAAGGGGTTTTTGCTCGCCTGCCACTTCTGAAGATAGTATAGCTCTTCATCGGTGTAATCGAATTCATTGCCGGAACACGTCTACTTAGAGGGGACAAATACCGTGTCACATCCCTAGCTTCTAGCAATGCACTAGGCTAGCTTCATGTGTGCATCATGTTTAAATTTTGCCCAAACTTGAAATGGGGATGTTCAAACCCTAGCACCAAATGAAATAGAACTAGGATTACAATGAAATATTTTCAATGAACCCAAAATGCCCTTTGGAAATGTTCATCATTTCTGATAAAGGTAAAAACCTCTGCCAAAAATGATGAACAAATTTCTAGGTCATTTTTGGATTTTTGAATTAACTCATATTGTATTTCAATTGGGGCATTTAAATCCTATAAATATTTTAAATTCTCTAATAATTCTGAAACTAGTTGAGGGCTATTGGGAATAATTTCAATAGTGCCCACAAATATTTTCAGGATTTTTGGAAATGCTCTCGCATTTTTAATAAAGCCAGAACAATTGCAGAAAATAGAAATTAGAAAACTATAAAAGAAAAAAGAGAGAGAACTTACCTGGGCTTACCTTACTGTGCAACCCACCTGGCTGGCCCAAGAGCTGGCCTAGCCCACCACCACAGCCCCTCTGTCGCCTTCCTCCTCTCGCCAGTAGGCAGGGGCGCGTGCCCGGTGCGCGCAGCCACACGCCGGCCACCTCCTCCCTGCCTGGCTGCCTCCTCCTCCCCCTGGACATCTCTCGCAGTGCCACGACACGCCCTGGAACCCTCTCACTCTCTCCCAACCTCTTCCCCCTCCTCTACTCTCTCTCGCTCTCTGCCCGAGCGGAGCTCGTCGCTGCCGCACGTCGTAGACCCAACCTCCATGCTCCCCTCGCCTCCCCGACGTGTGCGCGAGCATTGCCGCACCTCCCTCATACTCTCCGTACAGCCACGCCTCGCCGGAGGCCTTGCATCGTCACCATCTTCATCATCTTTGTCGCCGGCCGCCGGAGATCCCCCTCGCTGCCTTGCGCAGTTCCGACCTCCCCCAATCCCACCGTCTGCTTCACTTCATCCGCTGTGAGCCACTGACCATCCTCCCCCTCTCCGTTTTCTCTGCCACTCGCCGTAGTCTCCGCACCAAGCACACCCGCACGCGCCGCTGATCGAGCTCGCCGCCGATGTGGCTCCAGCCACGCAACGGCCCCTCGTCCTGTCCACTGACCTCGCTGCATCGTGTAGGGCCCGTATGTGCCTCGCACACGCTGACTCATGCGCCGTAACCACCACCCCGAGTTCACCCAAGCTCCGGCAACCGCCAAGGTCATCGCCGACGACAACTCCGGCCACCCCAGGCCCAACCGCCACCACCACTCGATGCGGACGTGCGTCCGCATCATATAGATGCCCTCCGCCGGCCGTTTGGTTGCCGGAGATGGAAACCCGAGGCTCGCCGCCGCGGCTGGCCTCGCCGGCGGCTTAACGCCGATGGGTTTGACCCACTTTGACCCCGGCTGGGCCCCACCTAGGTCAATGACATGTGGGGCTGGCACTAACTGGATTAGTTATTTGTTAGTTAGTACTAATCACCACTGTTAGGTGCTAATCCCCCCAGCTAAACTAACCCTGAGCCACTGACATGTGGGCTCAACCCTGCTAATTAACCCAGGTTAGTATTAATTAACTAGGTTAATTTACTTAGTCACTAACACGCGGGACCCACAGGTCAGATTTGTCCTGGACCGGCCCCGTTGACCAGCTGACGTCACAGTGACGCAGTGCTGACACAGTAAGTGATTTTCTGGATTTAAAATAATCCAGGAAATTCGAGTAAATAGTTATAACTTCTAAAAATCATAGAAAAATAATCTATAACTCAGAATGAAATAAATTATATATGAAAAATTATCAGAAAAATCCAAAGAATCTGTTTATGGCATTTATATCCGTGTTTGAGTAACATATGCCTGCTGATCAGGTCAAATCAATTAAATGTCATTTTAATATTAACATATGGAGTTTGAATTTGAACCCTTGGTTCAAATTAACTTCATTTAAGTCACTGCTAGTTGCATTAGAAATCACAGCATGTTGCCATGTCATGATCATGCATCATATTGTTCCATTGTATTGATTGTGTTCTTTCTCTATTGCTGGTGGTTGTTCCCCCTCAGTAGAGGTATGTTCTGATGATGAGTTCGATGACACCCATGAAGAGATATACTATCTTCAGAAGTGCCAAGCAAGCAAAGCCCCATTTTTCATTCTGATAAGATCCCACTCTCTCGCTTATGCTCTCTTTTACTACATTAGGACAACAATGACATATCTGTTACTTGCTGCGATAGTTGAACCCCCTTTTCCTCTGCATGACCTGTCATCACCACAGTAAACAGATGAAACCCACTAGCATGAGTAGCAGTTGTTTGAGCCCTGATGTGCCTACTCATTCATGCTTGTTTGTCATGCCTACTACTGCTTAGAGTTGTGTCAGTTCTGATTCATCAGGGATGAATTGGCAAGTTGTAAACATGTCCTACTGTGTGTGAGCTAAGTATGTGAACACGATTTGGTAAAGGTAGCGGTGAGAGGCCATGTAGGAGTACATGGTGGGTTGTCTCATTGAAGCTGTCCTCACCAACTGTGTTCTGTGTTTGTGATCCATGGTCAGCTACTACCACTCATTGGGATCCTTAATTGACCCTCTCGGCTTCTTAACCACCCTTGTCCTCTGTTCAGGAGATGCAATTTGTTTCTAGTGTTTGTAGTATGCTGGAGGTTGTGTGCAGTGCTGACCCGAGGGGTGGGCTGTGATGCGGTAGTCACATGGCACAGTGTACCATGCGCCCGTTTGGTGTCTCGGGAATCCTGCTCACATCGTTCGGGGCCGTATGTGAAAATTTCGGGCGAACTCCCTGCGGACGGAACCTGAATAGGCGATAAACCTGGACTAGAGACTTGAGTGTTTAGGTAGGCCGTGGCCGACACCCTCTCCATGCTTCCGCTTGAAGGTTGCCGAGATACATGACGTGTACATGGCGGTAAGTGACGAGAGCGTGTGTGAAGAAGTACAACCCTGCAGGGTTAACATAATCTATTCAAATAGCCACGTCCACGGTAAAGGTCCTCTGGGTTGCCTATACAGTTCATAGACAAGTGAAAGTGGATATACTAAAATGTGCAAGATAAGCATGAGTGCTATGGATGGCGTTCTTGTAGGGAGACGAGAGCGGATCCATAGTGGTGTGTTGTCATGGTGAATATGTGGACTCGTGTGCGCCACCTCAAAAGAGCTACTTGCACTCGTAGTTCAGGATAGCCACTGAGTCAATGCTCACTTACTGCAGTTAAACCCCACCATCCATTTCTTGATAATGATGCATATGTAGATAGTTCTACTGTAAGTCTTGCTGGGTACATTTGTACTCTCGTTTTCCTATTTTATGTTCTTGTAGAGAGACTTCAGTCTCACTAGTAGTTCTGCATGGACTTCGATGTTTAGCTTGTTACCTCAGCTACAATCTTGTGCCCTCAGCAGGATCTGGTAGATAGTCAGGCTTCTCAGCCTTTTTCATTTGTAGATGTCTGTACTCAGACATGTTAAGCTTCCACTTGTGCTTTGACTTGTATGCTCTGAATGTTAGGTCATGAGACCCATGTTTGTAATATCTCGCTCGTCGGAGCCTATTGAGTCAAATACTTGGGTTGTAGAGTCTTGTTGCGATGCCATGTTGTATTTGCACATATCAACCATATTGTGTGTATGTTATTGAAATGCTCAGTATGCGTGGGATCTGACTATCTAGTTGTTTCTCCTTGGTAGCCTCTGTTACCGGGAAATGTCTCCTAGTGCTTTCACTGAGCCTTGGTAGCTTCCTACTGCTCTGGAACACTTAGTGTGATGCCCCCGTTTCAATCGTACACCAATCATGCATGCAAACGTGTACGATCAAGATCAGGGACTCATGGGAAGATATCACAACACAACTCTAAAAATAAAATAAGTCATACAAGCATCATATTACAAGCCAGGGGCCTCGAGGGCTCGAATACAAGTGCTCGACATAAACGAGTCAGTGGAAGCAACAATATTTGAGTATAGACATAAGTTAAACAAGTTGCCATAAGATGGCTAGCACAAATTGGGATACAGATCGAAAGAGGCGCAGGCCTCCTGCCTGGGATCCTCCTAACAACTCCTGGTCGTCGTCAGCGGCCTACACGTATTAGTAGGCACCTCCAGTGTAGTAGGAGTCATCGTCGACGGTGGAGTCTGGATCCTGGGCTCCAACGTCTGGTTGCAGCATCCAAGAATAAAGGAAAGAGGGGGAAAAGAGGGAGCAAAGCAACCGTGAGTACTCATCCAAAGTACTCGCAAGCAAGGATCTACACTACATATGCATGGGTATATGTGTAAGGAGGCACTATCAATGGACTAAACTACAGAATGCCAGAATAAGAGGGGGATAGCTAGTCCTATCGAAGACTACGCTTCTGGCAGCCTCCGTCTTGCAGCAAGTAGAAGAGAGTAGATTGAAGTCCTCCAAGTAGCATCGCATAGCATAATCCTACCCGGTGATCCTCCCCTCGTCGCCCAGTGGAAAAGCGATCACCGGGTTGTCTGTGGAACTTTTCTGGGTGTGTTTTATTAAGTATCCGGTTCTAGTTGTCATAAGGTCAAGGTACAACTCCGGGTCGTCCTTTTACCGAGGGACACGGCTATTCAAACAAATAAACTTCCCTGCAGGGGTGCACCACGTAACCCAACACGCTCGATACCATTTGGCCAGACACACTTTCCTGGGTCATGCCCAGCCTCGGAAGATCAACATGTCGCAGCCCCACCTAGGCACAACAGAGAGGTCAGCACGCTGGTCTAAATCCTATGCGCGCAGGGGTCTGGGCCCATCGTCCATTGCACACCTTCATGTTGCGGGTGGCAGGTGAGCAGACCTAGCAACCTCCATTACAAAGTAAGTTGCGTTATGCGGTCCAACCCGGTGCGCGCCGCTCAGTCGCTGACGTCAAGAAGGCTTCGGCAGATACCACGATGTCGAGTGCCCATAACTGTTCCCGCATAGTTTGTTAGTGCATATAGGCCAGTGGCCAGACTCAGATCAAATACCAAGATCTCGTTAAGCGTGTTATTATGAAGTAACCCCACATCTCACCTAGGTGGTCTCTACTTGCCCTGTCGCTCTGCCACAAAGATCCACACAGAGAGCCGTCCGGACAAATGTCCTTTCAGCCCCCAATGCGTGAATCACTCGCGGGTACTCTATGAGCCAACCCGACTTTAGTCACCATATGTATAGTATGTAAGTATGTATAGTATATACCCATGATAAAGGCCCGATAGTATAGCAAGGCGGAATGACAAGAATGTAGGGCCAATGATGATAAACTAGCATCCTACACTAAGCAATTAGGATTGCGGGTAAGGTATCAACAACTGTAGCAACAATGACAGGCTATGCAATAGAATAGGTGTAACCAAACAGTAACATGCTACACTACTCAAATGCAAGCAGTAGAGAGAAGAATAGGAGATATCAAGGGGGGGCTTGCTTGGAAGCACAGCCGCGAAGGAGGGGTCGCCAACTCCATAGTCGTACTGGGTAGCAGCAGCGTCAGTCTCGGTGTCTAGCGAGAGAAGAGAGGGAAGAAACAATAAATATAAAAGCAAACATATGCATGACGATGCATGACATGACAATGAATGGTGCTAGGTGTGCCCTAACACGGTAGTAGGTGATACCGACGAGGGGGGGTAACCTCCGGGAAAGTATCCTGGTGTTTCGCATTTACGGACAGATGAACCGGAGGGGGAAAGTTGCGTGTTTGCTATGCTAGGGATATGTGGCAGACGAAGGGGTTGCTTTTACGGATTCGCCTCGTCGTTCTAAACAACTTTCATGTACAAAGTTTTTCCATTTGAGCTACGGTTTATTTTATATTAAGTTTTAAAAGATTTAATCATTTTTAGAATTTATTTAATTATTTTAGATCAACATTATCCAGAATAGTGTTTGTTGACGTCATCATGACATCAGCCTGACGTCAGCAGTCAACAGAGTGTTGACTTAGTCAAACTAACGTGTGGGTCCCGCATGTCATTCTCTGTTAACTAATTAACCAAATTATTTAGTTCAATTAACAGATTAGTTAGGTTAGTTAATTAATTACATTAATTAAACCATATTAATTGAGTTAATAAATTAATTAAATTTATATTCATTATTATTTTTTTTATCTCCTTTTCTTTAAATCGTTCCGGGGGGTGGGGCCCCACTGTCATAGGCCCTATGGGCCTTAACGGCACGGGCATGCGCCGCGCATTATGGCGCTGGGCGTCTTGGTGCGGAGTGCTGAACTGGCCACGGCAGGGAGGAAACGCCGGGCAAAGATCGGGCGTGGCAGCAGCGAGGCCACGGCAGGGCAAAAGGGGATGAGTAGGGCAGGCGCCGGAGCGCCGGAGGTGGCGACTGGCGTGGCGTCACGGGTCAGGCGACGCGGGCGCGGGAAGGGGTCGTGATGCGCGGTCGAGCGGGCACGGCCGGGGTCATGGTGGCCGCGAGCACGGTGCGGGCGGTTGTCACGACCGGTTTTCTGGGTATTAATTTCCAGAAAATGTCCGTTGTGCTCACCAGCCCCAGGATAACCATTAGCTGATGAGGCACCAACTTGATATAGAAATTCCAAGCAAAATACAAAATATGTAGTACAAGACCATTATGGCCTGTGAGTACAACCAATGGTTTCTAGTGGTTGATGGTGGAAGCGGTTTGTGGCTCATCGGTGTCTATGGGACTCCATTTCTCACAGGAACAGCTGACCAGGTTAACTCCTATCTTCATGAGGCTGCTATCACCGTTGCTTAGTTTCCGGGGCCGTCATCGCAACGCTCCTCTCCAAGCAAGAAATCTGGCCAAGGCAACAGCCAAGGACAAGCCAGTGAGTACTTTGAATGTACTCGCAAACATTATGAACACTGGGATAATATAATTGATAATCATGCACTAAAATATTCTATGATCACATCGTCAGTCATAAATAAAAATCTTTTATGCATGCAAGCAGGTTATTTATATGCAACATGAACATGCAATAATGGAGTGGAAATAAAATGCCACAGTCGGGCGTCTGTGCGACGCCACATAAAGGGCTTATAAAATATATAAATAACAAGTATTGCGACAGTCGGGCGTCTCAGCGACACCACATATAGGGCTTATAAAGTAAATAAATAACAAGCAAAGCTGAGTCAGGCGCCTCAAATGACACCACATAAAGGGCTTATAAAGTAAATAAATAACAAGCAATGCCACGGTCAAGGCCTCTCACGACACCACATAAAGGGCTTATAAAGTAAATAAATAACAAGCAATGCCACGATCAGGCGTCAAATGACAAAGACATAAAGGGCTTATAAAGTAAATACATAACAAACAATGTTACGATCAAGGCGTCAAATGACACCACATAAAGGGCTTATAAAGTAAATACATAACAAGCAATGCCACGATCAAGGCCTCAAATGACACCACATAAAGGTCTTATAAAGTAAATACATAACAAGCAATGCCATAGTCGGGCGTCTCAGCGACACCACATAAAGGGCTTATAAAGTAAATACATAAGAAGCAATGCCACGGTCTGGCGTCTCAGCGACACCACATAAAGGGCTTATAAATTAAATAAATAACAAGCAATGCCACAGTCGGGCGTCTCAGCGACAACACATAAAGGGCTTATAAAGTAAATAAATAACAAGCAATGCCATAGTCGGGCGTCTCAGCGACACCACATAAAGGGCTTATAAAATAAATAATCACAACGAATATCCAGGAGGTAGAACCATCCCAGGGATACTCAATAATTCAAATAATAAAATGGGTTAGTCCATGATATAAATAAACATAATTATCACAAGTCATCAGTCATGATCCATGTTCAGGTTTAGTAGTTTCTCCTCCGAAGACCGACACTAATACCGACACTTGACCCATCCCAGACTGTAGTCTTTAACCATGGACATGGCTATTCGAATAGATTTAATCTCTGCAGAGGGTGTACTCTTTACCCACGAGCAACAGATTCCTTCAGTCCATCGGGACTAATTCCGTCTACGGCCTTTTTGTTGAAAACACACCTAACTTGCACACACCAGCTTAACTCACCGGTGTCTGGAATCACCCACGACACCTGTCCAGCAAAACTCTAAGTCGGGAGGCTACAACCTCGCGTAGCATGGGATCAAATTTATATCGCGCGCTCTAAGGGGTGGCCTACCCTGTCGGTCTCAACCGAAAACACCCATGCCCCCGGACCAGGTGGCCTGCCTACCGGCTACAACCGGTATCTTCCACAATGGCCTCTCTGTACGGTGTGTGCTTGAAAGGGGTTGACGACTTACTGAAACGTACCCTACCTACGCCAGGGAAGTACGAGGCAAGTATGGGGGTTACTGGAACAAGACTCGATCTACGATCGACTCAGGAGGTTTATAATTTCCCTACATGACATGTATAACAAATATATTTGAACCAACACAATCAACACTCATTATACCTTACTATGCCATACCGGACATAACCGTCCCGACGGAGACCGGTGACAAGCTCACGCCTACCCAAGGCAGAGGCTTTCCCGGATTCCTTTCCAGCATGCATGCAAGGCACATGAGGATGATTACCATCACCAGTATACTCATTTCCAACAGCAAGGAAATCACTAATATGCATTCATGCAAATGATCATATCACCACATAAAATAACGATTTTTTCCGAAGTAAGGTGGTGTTATAACCGCGTCAACTAACACACCAAAAATATTATGCCAGGGTTCAGGATGCTTGCCTTCAAGTTGTGGGGAGGCAGGGTTCACTTCAAAACCTTTGAAGGCTTTCTCTTCTCTCCAAAAATCCTATTTAAAATTATTTTTGAATCAATATATAGTTTCAAAAACAGTACCAAAAAGCTATCTGAATTTTTTTGAAATAAATCTTAAAATAAACTACACTATATTTTGGAGAGGTAGCAAAAAGAATCAATTCATTTGGAGTTGTATTTAAAAAGTGATAGATAGTCAAAGTTTTGGTCAAAATCTGCTATTTAAAATAAAACAGAAAAAATAAAACGATTTGAATATACGTACACGTCGAAGGCATATTCTGGAAACGCGCCTCCACTTATCCAGCGTGGACTGCGTGGAGTCATCGACAAGGGCCCGCCTGGCCCATCGGGTCGACCGACTCTCCTCCTCCTCTTCCTCTGTCCGAGCCGATGCGGGGCTCCAACGATTCTCGCCGGCGAACGGCGGCACCGTTCGAGAAACCGAGGCCATCTGTGGGCTCAGGGGGTCGAGATGGTCACTCCGGTGGTCGCTTTGGTCTCTGGGGTGGACGGAGCTGCCGCCGGCGAGCTCCGCAGCGGACGGTGGCCGTCGGGAAGAGTGAGTTTTCGCCCGCGGCGAGTCCTGATCAAAATTGAGTAGGGGGTGGACTCACAAGAGGGAGAGGTGGCTCCTGGTGAAGAGAGTGGTGAGGGGGAGGCCGTGGTGGTGCCGGAATGGCTGGGATAGTGGCGGCAGCTGTGGTTGCCGGAGATGGGGAAGAAGACCTCCCCGGGTCGGTTGGCTGCCACGGGGAAACTAGGGCGGTGATTTGAGGCTGCTTGGGAACTGGACGTGCTCGGGGGCCTCTTAAATAGGCGGGCAATGGCGGTTCCGACGGCGGGCGTGGATAAGAATGCCGGCGACCGCCATTCTGTAGTTGGGCCGATGTGGCGGCGACGAGCGCTAGGGGATAAGCTTGTGGATGAGTTCGCGCTGTTCCAGGGGCAGGTGGCGAGCAGGAGAGGCTCGGGTGGCGCCGACCTTAGCAGGAGCTGTCGGGCGGCCGTGGCGGCTAGCTCCTGGCTTGCCGGAGACGTGGCGAGGGGCTGCTTCGCGTGTTCTGGTGAGAGGGAGAGTGCGTGGCCCGGCTTTGCAGTGTGGGCAAAACCAGGGGCACGACGCGGCGGCTCGGGCGCGGCACATGCAAAACGCGTGCTCTGCTCGCACCCAGAGCACGCACGGGATGTGCTCGACAAAATGCTAAGGCATGCTAGGGGGCTCTAATCCACAAGAGGGTTAGCAGGGTGGGGTTATAGGCTAGGGAAAATCCATGGGACATGCTGGTCTGGTCAGAGGATCAATTTCATAACACAAATCAAGACTAAGCCAAAACTGATCATGTACTCCAGGTGTTTGACAAAATGCCAGAGGCATCTAGGCAGTTCTTGGAGTGGTCAAAATCTCTAGATGGTGGTCTCATTAGATAAAAGAGAGGGTGGTGAGGTTAGTTTGCCAAATGCAGAAACATGTTAGTGCAAGTTTTGCAAAACTACAATTCTGGACAGGAGGTAAATGGCATCATTTCATGAACCAAAAATGATCCAATGGGTGCATGCTCCTGGACTTAGGGGTTTAGCAGGGAGGACTACACGTAGGAAAAGGAATTATGGGTAAAGGAGCAACTTAAGATGTAGTTGCTGTACAAATCCTCAAGTTGGACCAGTACGGAAAAGAGGTTGATTCACTGAAATTTTTCAAAGAACATCACTGGGTTTTTGCATAAAGTTGAATCATATGCTACTACTAACATCCCATAAGTTTGGTGGAAGCTAGAAAGAAATATTTAAATAGGCTGTAGTGCAAATTTGCCCACTGGACCAGATTTGAAAATATGGTGTAGAGCTCAAAATATTCAATGAATGAAATATCTTTTTGCATAAAAGTGATTTAGAAACATCACATGGCATCTCCAAATTTTGGTGGGATTTTTAAAAGAATTTATCAAATGGTTGTAGTTCAAATAGGACCACAAACCATGGAAAAACCATTTTTAAAGGAATAAAGATCAGGGAAATAATTTAATAATTAAGTCCTTTGATAAAACAAATATTTTATTTGAGAGGGTAAGAGAGTCCAATAAAATTGGGAAGTCTTTCACTTGAGGTAAAAACTCCATGATAATAAGAAAGGAATTCTTTCAAAAATCAAAAGTGAGCCCAGAAAATAAAAGTTTTAATTTCCTGGCAAAATTTTAATTAACAAAACAAGGTTAAAATTTTGGGGTGTCACAACACTACCCCCCTTAAGAAAAATCTCGTCCTCGAGATTTACTAAGGATTGTTTTTTTAAAAAAAATTTACCGAATTGAAACAATTTCTTAAGCGGTAAAAGCGGCTACAGTGAGAGGGCAATAAGTGGTGCAAAAATATAGTGTGGGACACTGGCGCGGCGTGGAAAAATCCACGGTTTTGGGGAAAACGAGCTATTTCTGCGTTGGACGTAGTAAATTTAGAATAAATTCTAAATCTTAAATTACGCTGGTCGTACCCGAGAGCACAATGCTCCCTCTGGTTGACAGGTGGACCCGGGGCCCACTGTCAGCCTCTTCTTCTTCCTCTAGCTCTTTCTTCTTCCTCTCTCCTGTGCGCTTTCCGGCGCTTTCTCCACCGGCGACGCCTAGCGCGTATGGCATCTAGGACGTACTGCGGTAGTGCGCGGCGTGCTAGCTGCCGGTGCAGCGTGCACTCACCTTGCGGGCCAGTGCACTGTCGGCACTGCTCGCAGATTCGCCTCCGAACACCGGCGGTCGGCGACGAGCGGCGCTGGCGGACCTCGCCCACCGTACACCGATCTCGAGCTATAAAACGATCGGGGTGCTCCTTTCTTCTTCCTCACACCTGGCCTCGCTCCTCCTTCTCCTTCCTTCTCCTCTGTTTCCGTTTGCCGAAGCTCAAGGCGAGGCTCTAATGGCGGAGGTGGTGCCGGACTGGTACGTGATCCTGGTGTGCGGATGGCTGGCAGCTGTGCTGGGACTCTCCGTGCTCCTGTGCGCGATGATCCTCGATGATCAACGCGATGCTGCCGCTCGAGTGTTGGCTCTCCGCGGTGGCGGTGATCACGAGGAGTAGGTGGGGTGTGTCGGGTGCTAACTGTTGCCGGGAGGTGTCCAGTTAGACGCAACACGGTTGCAAGGTTTAGCAAGCAGTGTATGTGTTCGAGTGATTGTGGTTGTGAGTCTGCTGTCGTGGTGCTATGTGAAATAAAATAATCCACGTCGTGAGAAGGTGTACGATGCAGCAACTCAGGGAAAAGAAATCTCACTCCAGGATTTTTCGCGAGGACAGTAATATATTAGAGTCAAACCGCAACAGAACTACTCACATTAATAGTAACTAAATGTTTTACTTGACGTGCAAACTCGGGGTATCACGCATAAGTCCCAACACATAAATAAATGTTGCAATGATAAACACAGCAGTGACGTCTAAAATGGAAACGGTAACTGGACGGGGTCCCGAGAAAACGTCTCTGGTACTGGGATACACTCCTCTTCTATCAGGGAAAGTGGGTTGACCAGTCGATGAATGTGTCTCTCCTGGTCGGGCCTTAGTGGCCTGCCGATGGCGATCTGAGGATTTAAATCTTCGAGGCTCTGGAGATAACCCATCACATGTTGGTTTAACCGCTCTTGAGCGATGACGTACTGGACAAGGTTGGCCAGTACTGGGTCTCTCTCAATTCGTCCACCGGGAAAAGATGTTACTTCTCCAGGTGTTGCACGGCTCGGAAAGTAATAATACCCTCGTCCACTGGCATAGGGTACCACGAATCGAAGGCGAGCAATTGCTTCGTATGCAACAACTTCTATGGCCATATGTGGGGTCGGCATAGATTTCCCTACGAAGGAAACCTCCGTTGGGTCTTGGTTTGAGTCTACGGGAGGGATGTGTACTGCTGCCCAATATTTCGAGGTGGAAGGGGTGGCTGGGTAGCGCCCATGGTACTGTAGGTAAAATCCCACAATATTTTGACAAAACTACCCGGGGTTGCATCTGGGGTTCTCAGATAAATACTAGGGCTCGGCATGGCAAGAAATGGTTATGAGGATGGTGCACAAGGTGAGGGGTGCTTAGCAAGGTCACGTGGTTGTTTTCTTATAGCACTGGAGCTAGGTCATTTTAACGTGGTGAAAGGTAATGAATTTGCCAGTTCAGCTCCAAGGGTTGGGGTCAAAACCACATGTACACACATCTCACTAAAGTGACGTATCACTGTGGGGGTCGTCGAGGAGGTTTTTGGTATCTGTGCCTGGGATAGAAATTTATACCGCATGCTGACATATCAATGCAAGGCTACTATTTAAAACAGAGGCACGACGACAGGCTGCGTTTATTTACAAGGTCAGACGATTACAAGGCGAGGATACACTGGGACTCGATACTACTCAAGTGACATAGTCTACCTCATTTATATCCAAGCGGGCGTGCCTTGAGGATGTCGAGGCTTCTCCTCGGGTCTTGCTGTCGGGATTAGCTGGAGGGGGTTGAGGGGCTGCAGGCTCGGGGTAGCGATGATGACCATCTTGGGGATTGTTGGCCACAACCTCGTTGGAGTGTGCTCCAAAGAGGCGGCGAAGCACTTCTGGGGTCATCAAAGCACCTTGGCCGACGGCTGGGGCAGACCTCAGGGACTCGATCGGGTGTCCGAACAGCACGACTGGGTTCTCGGCGTCGGGTTCTTTCTCTTCTCTCTCCGGGGCTCGGTGAACCAGCTCTCCACGAGCTGTGATCAGATCAATTGTGATTTGATCGAACAGTTCCTCTAGTGCACCTACATAGCGCACTAGGTGCAACAATGCAGGATCTGTCTCGTGATCTCCGTTGGCAACTTGGGGTGGTCTACCATACCCTTCACATCTGGGGTAGTAGTAGAACGAGCGACAGTTAACTCTGGGCGACAAGTGCCGGAGTTGAACTATAGCCTCTCGCGCTGCTAGTTGGACGGCTTGTGGCTCAAAGGAAGTTGTCCTTCTGGTGAACCTGTAGGGGCGCTCTTGCGACAGACCTCTACCGTAGATGTGTAGAGTGGCCCAGAATTGACGGCTCTCGCCGCTCATGGATCCTTGGTACACAACATATTCTGGGGGCTCTTCTAACGCATAGGCACGTCGGGTGAGGTTTGCGAGTATGGTCACAAAGCCTCCAAGGTTGGTTGCTGTGTTCTCATTGTGCACGACGGGGCCAGGCATTATGGCTCGGTTTGGGGTAGCGGCTGTGCTGTGCTGGATTGGCGCTAGCGTGCCCTTTTTATAGGAAAAGATGATGGAGTCTTCCTTCGCACGCTTGTGAATGAGACATCTTGGGTGCTATTCACTGGTGCATGATCGACAGGCTAGGTTGATAGGTTGGGCACCGACTGCCAAAAGTGTCGGGGTCACTGTGTGGCTATCTTGCACGAGAAGCTTGGTTGGGGTTTGGTTAAGGTCTGGTGGGTTGGTATGCCTAAGTTTTTCGACCTGGCTAAGATAGGATTAGCCAATGGTTAGCCTGGCTCTGATACCAAGTTTGTCACGACCGGTTTTCTGGGTATTAATTTCCAGAAAATGGCCGTTGTGCTCACCAGCCCCAGGATAACCATTAGCTGATGAGGCACCAACTTGATACATAAATTCCAAGCAAAATAAAAAATATGTAGTACAAGACCATTCTGGCCTGTGAGTACAACCAATGGTTTCTAGTGGTTGATGGCGGAAGCGGTTTGTGGCTCATCGGTGTCTCTGAGACTCCATTTCCCGCAGGAACAGCTAACCAGGTTAACTCCTATCTTCGCGAGGCTGCTGTCACCATTGCTTAGTTTCCGGGGCCGTCATCGCAACGCTCCTTCCCAAGCAAGAAATCTGGCCAAGACAATAGCCAGGGACAAGCCAGTGAGTACTTTGAATGTACTCGCAAACATTATGAACACTGGGATAATATAATTGATAATCATGCACTGAAATATTCTATGATCACATCGTCAGTCATAAATAAAAATCTTTTATGCATGCAAGCAGGTTATTTATATGCAACATAAACATGCAATAATGGAGTGGAAATAAAATGCCACAGTCGGGCGTCTGTGGGACGCCACATAAAGGGCTTATAAAATATATAAATAACAAGTATTGCCACAGTCGGGCGTCTCAGCGGCACCACATAAAGGGCTTATAAAGTAAATAAACAACAAGCAATGCCAGAGTCGGGCGTCTCAGCGACACCACATAAAGGTCTTATAAAGTAAATAAATAACAAGCAATGCCACAGTCGGGCGTCTCGGCGACACCACATAAAGGGCTTATAAAGTAAATAAATAACAAGCAATGCCACAGTCGGGCGTCTCAGCAACACCACATAAAGGTCTTATAAAGTAAATACATAACAAGCAATGCCACAGTCGGGCGTCTTAGCGACACCACATAAAGGGCTTATAAAGTAAATACATAACAAGCAATGCCACAGTCGGGCGTCTCAGCGACACCACATAAAGGGCTTATGAAACAAATACATAGCAAGCAATGCCACGATCAGGCCTCAAATGACACCACATAAAGGGCTTATAAAGTAAATAAATAACAAGCAATGCCACGATCAAGCGCCTCAAATGACACCACATAAAGGGCTTATAAAGTAAATAAATAACAAGCAATGCCACGATCAGGCCTCAAATGACACCACATAAAGGGCTTATAAAATAAATAATCACAATGAATATCCAGGAGGTAGAACCATCCCAGGGATACTCAATAATTCAAATAATATAATGGGTTAGTCCATAATAAAAATAAACATAATTATCACAAGTCATCAGTCATGATCCACGTTCTGGTTTAGTAGTTTCTCCTCCGAAGACCGACACTTGACCCATCCTGACTGTAGTCATTAACCATGGACACGGCTATTCGAATAGATTTAATCTCTGCAGAGGGTGTACTCTTTACCCACGAGCAACGGATTCCTTTAGTACATCGGGATTAATTCCGTCTACGGCCTTTTTGTTGAAAACAGACCTAACTTGCACACACCAGCTTAACTCACCGGTGTCTGGAATCACCCACGACACCTGTCAAGCAAAACTCTAAGTGGGGAGGCTACAACCTCGCGTAGCATGGGATCAAATTTATATCGCTACGCCTAAGGGGTGGCCTCCTCTCGGTCTCAACCGAAACACCCATGCCCCCGACTGTGTGGCTCGCCTACCGCTACAACCGGTATCTTCCACCATGGCCTCTCAGATGCGGTGTGTGCTTGAAAGGGGTTGACGACTTATCGAACTGCACTTACCCCGGCAGGACAAGTGGTAGTACGAGGCAAGTATGGGGGTTACTTGAACAAGACTCGATTTACGGTCGACTCAGGAGGTTTATAATTTCCCTACATGACATGTATAACAAATATATTTGAACCAACACAATCAACACTCATTATACCTTACTATGCCATACCGGACATAACCGTCCCGACGGAGACTGGCGACAAGCTCACGCCTACCCAGGGCAGAGGCTTTCCCGGATTCCTTTCCAGCACGCATGCAAGGCACATGAGGATGATTACCATCACCAGTATACTCATTTCCAACAGCAAGGAAATCACTAATATGCATTCATGCAAATGATCATATCACCACATAAAATAACGAGTTTTTCTGAAGTAAGGTGGTGTTATAACCGCATCAACTAATACACCAAAAATATTATGCCAGGGTTCAGGATGCTTGCCTTCAAGTTGTGGGGAGGCAGGTTTCACTCCAAAACCTTTGAAGGCTTTCTCTTCTCTCCAAAAATCCTATTTAAAATTATTTTTGAATCAATATATAGTTTCAAAAACAGTACCAAAAAGTTGTCTGAATTTTTTTGAAATAAATCTTAAAATAAACTAGACAATATTTGGGAGAGGTAGGAAAAAGAATCAATTCATTTGGAGTTATATTTAAAAAGTTATAGACAGTCAAAGTTTTGGTCAAAATCTGTTATTTAAAATAAAACAGAGAAAAGAAAACGATTTAAATATACGTACACGTTGAAGGCGTATTCTGGAAATGCGCCTCCACTTATCCAGCGGGGACCGTGCATGGGTCACTGGTAGTGGGCCTGCCTGGCCAACTCTTCAGGTTTGACCAGTCTCTCCTCCCTCCTCTTCCTCTGTCCGGCGAACGGCGGCACTATTCGAGAAACCGAGGCCATCTGCAGGCTTAGGGGGTCGAGATGGTCACTCCGGTGGTCACTTTGGTCTTTGGGGTGGACAGAGCTACCGGCGGCTTACTCCGCAGCGGACGGTGGCCGTCGGGAAGTGTGAGTTTTCGCCCACGGCGAGTCCTGATCAAAATTGAGTAGGGGGATGGACTCACGAGAGCGAGAGGGGGCTCCTGGTGAAGAGAGTGGAGAGGGGGAGGCCCTGGTGGTGCCGGAATGGCCAGGATAGTGGCGGCGGCTGTGGTTGCTGGAGATGGGGAAGAAGACCTCCCCGGGTCGGTTGGCTGCCACGGGGAAACTAGGGGGGTGATTTGAGGCTGCCTGGGAAACAGGACGTGCCCGGGGGTCTCTTAAATAGGCGGGAAATGGCGGTTCCGGTGGCGGCCATGGATAAGAATGCCGGCGACCGCCATTCTGTAGTTGGGCCAACGTGGCGGCGAGGAGCGCTAGGGGATACGCTTGTGGATGAGTTCGCGCTGTTCCAGCGGCAGGTGGCGAGCGGGAGAGGCTCGGGCGGCGCCGACCTGAGCAGGGGCTGTTGGGCGGCCGTGGCAGCTAGCTCCTAGCTTGCCGGAGACGTGGCGAGGGGCTGCTTGGTGTGTTCTGGTGAGAGGGAGAGTGCGTGGCGCGGCTCTGCAGTGTGGGCAAAACCAGGGGCGCGACGCGCCGGCTCGGGCGCGGCACGTGCAAAACGCGTGCTCTGCTCGCGCCCAGAGCACGTACGGGACGTGCTCGACAAAATGCTATGGCATGCTAGGGGGCTCTAATCCACAAGAGGGTTAGCAGGGTGGGGTTATAGGCTAGGGCAAATCCATGGGACATGCTGGTCTAGTCAGAGGATCAAGTTCATAACAAAAATCAAGACTAAGCCAAAACTGGTCATGTACTCCAGGTGTTTGACAAAATGCCGGAGGCATCTGGGCAGTTCTTGGAGTGGTCAAAATCTCCAGATGGTGGTCTCATTAGATAAAAGAGAGGGTGGTGAGGTTAGTTTGCCAAATGCAGAAACTTGTTAGTGCAAGTTTTGCAAAACTACAATTCTGGGCAGGAGGTAACTGGCATCATTTCATGAACCAAAAATGATCCAATGGGTGCATGCTCCTGGACTTAGGGGTTTAGCAGGGAGGACTACAAGTAGGAAAAGGAATTATGAGTAAAGGAGCAACTTAAGATGTAGTTGCTGTACAAATCCTCAAGTTGGACCAGTATGGAAAAGAGGTTGATTCACTCAATTTTTTCAAAGAACATCACTGGGTTTTTGCATAAAGTTGAATCATATGCTACTACTAACATCCCATAATTTCGGTGGAAGCTAGAAAGAAATATTTAAATAGGCTGTAGTGCAAATTTCCCACTGGACCAGATTTGAAAATATGGTGTAGAGCTCAAAATATTCAATGAACGAAATATCTTTGCATAAAAGTGATTTAGAAACATCACATGACATCTCCAAATTTTGGTGGGATTTTTAAAATAATTTATCAAATGGTTGTAGTTCAAATAGGACCACAAACCATGGAAAAACCATTTTTAAAGGAATAAAGATCAGGGAAATAATTTTATAATTAACTCCTCTGATAAAAGAAAAGTTTTATTTGAGAGGTAAGAGAGTCCAATAGAATTGGGAAGTTTTTCACTTGAGGTAAAAACTCCATGATAATAAGAAAGGAAATGTTTCAAAAATCAAAACTAAGCCCAAAAAATAAAAGTTTTAATTTCCTGGCAAAATTTTAATTAACAAAACAAGGTTAAAATTTTGGGGTGTCATAGTGGTGCGCCGGCGTGGAGCTGCGGGACGCGGCCGGGCGCGGTGAGCGCGGCCCGGACGTGGTGTCGGCCGCGCGAGACAGAGGGGGGAAGCGAGGGAGCTCATGGACGGTGTAGGGCACGGGGCAGTGGGGTTCGTGGTGGGGGACGGGGATGACACGACGTGGAGGAGGCAGACCGGCGGGGAGGAGGAGGCAGGCCGGCGAGGTTGCTCCGGGCGGCGATGGACTGCGATGGGCCATTGGGGGCGATGTGGCAGGTGCGGCGAGGGGTGCCGCTGAGGGAGAGGGTACGGGGCCGCGAGGATGAGGGCGGGGGCCGGCGAGGCGGCTTCGGGTGATGTCCACGGGATCAGCTCCGATCCGATCTGGATCGGGGAGGGAGATACGAGGAAGTGGGGGGAGTGCGGGGTGGTTAGGGTTTCGGGAGGGAGTGGGGTGAATAAGGGAGCGGGGGTGGGCTGGCCGGTTGGTCTTTGCCCAGTTGGGCCGGTGGCCTGCTAGGCCGGAGCCCAGTGGGGGAGGGGGGTTTCCTTTTTCTTTTGTTTGTTTTGTTTTCTTTTACCTTTTCTTAGTTTTATTTGATTGTTTTCTCACATTTCCTAAACATTTTAGTTTGGTTAAAATACATAGGTTGCACCTAATTTAGTAAACTTAATTATGTCACGTTTCGAACATTTTTGTTTGACATATGAAAACTTTTATTGTTTGTCAAAATTTCAAATTTGATTTGGAAACGCTTTGATCTAACGCGAGGTTAGCAACTGTAACAGAGGTGACATGGCATCATTAGCGTAGGTTTACTGTAGTATAATTATCCGGGCGTCACAGTTCTCCTCCACTACAGGAAATCTCGTCCCGAGGTTTAAGAGGTGGAGAAAGGGGAAAGGTCTAGTTACAAAATTCTAACGAATCTTCTCGGTCTTGCATGCTCTTCTCAAAGTAGTTGATCCTTTCCGTTGATGTCTTTATTTATTTGCTCCAGGTCATCATGATGAAGTCGGCATCCTTTCTTCGGGATCTCCATCGTACTTACGAAAGAATAAGGGGGTATACCGGAATAATGGAACTCTGCACGGTTGCTTATCTGGTAGATAATCATTAGGGACGGTGGCGAAAAGTAACTCTCGAATTGAAACTTAAGAAATTATCGAGAGCAATGTAAGAAGGTGCAAAGTAGAAGTTTCAAGAGCATAGTCAATCGTTTGTTGCCTAATACGAAATGAGAAAGGGGTTCAGAGCAATTGGAATAAGTATTGCGTCTGATACCAGAATTGCTGATCTCTCGGAAGGTGGCTCATGAATTACATACGAGGCCATGCGCGAGGAATAGCTTTGGAAATCAGGGGTGTACAGGAGAGTCAGGTTTCGATCCTGTGTAACTGTGGGTTATGGGCCCACCATGTGGTTTAAAGTAGAAAGGGGCTGACATCTTGCATGGTCACGATAACAAGGCATGTCAGAGAGTAGCCTGTCAGTTATGTCGGCAACAACAGCGATACTGTAACGCCCTCGATGCGGCTATATCTCCCACGTGTCGAAGCACGACTTAGAGGCATAACCGCATTGAAAGCAATGTCGCAAGTGAGGTAATCTTCACACAACCCATGTAATACATGAGGGAAAAAGATACATAGTTTGCTTACAATCGCCACTTCACACAATTACATGAATAAAGCATTACATCATCCAGATACAATCAAGGTCCGACTACGGAACCAAAATAAAAGAAGAACTCCAAATGCGACAAAGGTCCCCGATCGACCCTAACCGGGCTCCACTATCTTGATCAACTAGAACGAAACAACACAAAGGGCAAGATCTTCATCGAGCTCCTCCTTGAGCTTGGTTGCGTCCACCGCCGGTAACATAGGCACCGCAAACTGGTTTTGAAGTATCCGTGAGTCACGAGGACTCAGCAATCTCGCACCAGCGAGATCAAGACTATTTAAGCTTATGGGTAAGGTAAAGGCAAGAGGTGGAGCTGCAGCAAGTTTACTAGCATATATGGTGGCTAACATACGCAAAAGAGAGCGAGAAGAGAAGCAAGGCACGGTCGATAAAAGTATGATCAAGAAGTGATCCTATAGCAACCTCGCAAGCATAACACCAACACCGTGTTCACTTCCGGACTCCGAGAAGAGACCATCACGGTTACACACGCGTTGATGTATTTTAATTAAGGTCAACTAAAGGTTTTCTACAACCGACATTAACAAATTCCCATCTGCCACATAACCGCATGGCACGGCTCTCGAAAGTTTATACCTGCAGGGTGTCCCAACTTAGCCCATGACAAGCTCTCACGGTCAACAGAGGAATAGACCTCCACCCGAGACACTCCGATCGACTCGGTATCCCGTACAACAAGACATTTCGACAGGTAAAACTAAACCAGCAACACCGCCCGAATGTGCCGACAAATCCCGATAGGAGCTGCACATATCTCTTTCTCGGGGCACACTCAGATGAGACTAGCTACGAGTAAAACCAACCTCAAGTTTCCCGAGGTGGCCCCAGAGTAGCTCGGTTCGACCAACACTCGAGGAGGACACGCCCGGGGTTAAAATAAAGATGACCCTTGAGTCTGCAGAACCCAAGGGAAGGTGGTAGGTTGTTAGTGCAAATGGTAAAACCAATGTTGGGCATTGTTGTAAGCTTTACTTAAGGCCAACTGTCAAGGGGTTCCCATTATAGCCCAACCGTAAGAAACGCAAAATCCGGGAACATAACACCGATATGACGGAAACTAGGCGGCAAGAGTGGAACAAAACACTGCATAAGGCCGAGCCTTCCACCCTTTACCAAGTATATAGATGCATTAATAATATAAGAGATATTGTGATATCCCAACCAAAATCCTGTCCGCCATGGAGAAATCTTCAACTTCACCTGCAGCTAGCAACGCTATAAGAGGGGCTGAGCAAAGCGGTAACATAGCCAAACAACGGTTTGCTAGGAATGGTGTCAAATGTTAGAGGTTTGACATGGCAATTTGGGAGGCTGACAAGCAAATGGTAGGCATCGTAGCATTGGCATAGCAAAAGAGCGAGCAAACTAGCATAGCAAAGATAGTAGTGATTTCGAGGGTATGATCATCTTGCCTGAAATCCCGCAAGGAAGAAGAACGAGTCCAAGAAGAAGACAAACAGACGTAGTCGAACGAATCCTCACAACTCCGGAACGAAACCGAAGCTAACGAGAGAAGCAACCCGGAAAGAAACAAACAACATAGTAAACAACCATCACATAACACATGGCATGATGCGCAAACAAGTATGATGCATGTCCGGTTTAATAAGGCATGGCATGGCAAAGTGCAACAAACTATCTTACAAATTAAGTGGAGCTCAATATGCAACGAGTTGCATATTGACGAAACACCACATCAATTATTTAGTTCTCTCTCGGTTATGCTACTCAACAATATTAAATATGGGTTAACATGGCAAGAGGTGAGGCATATGAAAACTACCTATCTAGGCAAGTTTAAGTGAGGCCGGAACAACAAACAACAATTCCGGTAAATCCCCACATGCATTTAGCAATTTAAAGCAACAACAATTTTAAGCATTTTAATTGTTGTTATCATGATGCGGATGACATATGCAAGTTTATGCAATTTTTATGAAAACGTTAACATGAGCATGTTATGAGGCATTTGTCACCATGGTGGAACAAAAAGGGTGCCACGGCGGCGAAACAGAAATGCTGCCACGGCAACATTCTGATGATCCGATAACTCATTGAGATACCGATGCAAAAGAGCAAGTGCGGATGTGCGCAACAAGCTAGAGATGGTGGGGTGCTCCCGACTACCGGGTTCCCACGGGACGGTGGCATGGCAATAGAGGAACGTGCAAAGACAATTCGGACACGATTCGAACATGAGCATCTCATACCACATGCATTCGTTCACGGGCGACGTCTCGAGGTTATACCTTCGAAGCGTGCGTTTCGGGGCGGAACGAGTTCGGAGCGGTGTAGAGGAAGTAGGCGTTCACGGGACGTCGTGGAAGTAATCGTTCTCGCGGCGGCGGTAGTGGAAGTAGTTGTACTCGTGGCGACGGTAGTTGTACACGTTTTCGTAGATGTTCATGTCGACGGTAGTGGTACACGTTCCGTAGATGTCCAGGCGGCGGTAGAGGTACTTGACCGTCCATGTAGTCGAACTTGGCGCATCCGAAGGGTACTTGGCGAATCCCCGAATGCTTGACGGTCAGGGTACGGGTCTTAGCGGCGACAAAACAAGCAGGGGATGGCCACAACGAGGTGAGGCGGCAAAGGGCCACGGCTGCTGGTCAACAAAAGTTGCCGAAAGAGGAAGCAAACAAGGCCCCCTGCCCACAGGCATCATGGCAGAGGAGACTATGGTCGAGGTGGTCAAGGAAGCAGGCAGCGACAACCGATGGAGTCACAAGGACGAAAGGGGCGGTCGGGGTGCAGCTGCTCGAAGACGACGAGCGAAGGAGGCGTCGGCCCCTGGTTCGAAACAGAGGCGAGGCGCTGGCCCCGAACAACAATGGCGTCAGCAACAACTCCGGTCGGCGAGGGCATTGCTTGGGGAGGTGGAGAGGAAGGGGGCGCAGCGTGGGAGGATAAGCAGGGCGCGGTGGAGGAACTGCAGGAGGCGGTCTCGACCACGGCGTCCCTGCAGCAGGAGCGACGACGGCTCGGGATTAGGAAAAAATGAGGGAAGAAGGAGTGACGGAAGGATCCGTGGACGACCGGAGGAAGACCCGCAGTAGCCGGCGAGCTCATGGCCAGCAACAGCAACAAGGCGCAGAACGGGATGGAGACGGCGGGTTCGAGGCGGGGGTCGCCGGATGGCGCGGTTTGGAGCAGATCGGGCGCGAGGAAGGTCGAGGAGGGGCACGTGGCACGGGAGGTGAGGACGCTGGGCGGCGCTCAGCCAGGCGAGCGAGGGAAGACAGGCGCTGGGGCGGCGCCTCCCCGGTTCGGGCGCGACGAGGAAGAAAGGAGGAGGGGGATCGAGGGAAAGGGGATCGGGCTGAGCGAGGGTGTGGTGGCGACGCTGGATGGGGCATCGAGCAGAGGGGTTCGGGCAGGAGGCTAGGGTTAAGAAGCTGGAGCTGGGCCTAGATGCAAATGGGCCGACCTGGGCTGCAGGCTCTCTCTCTCTTCTCTCACTCATTTTCCCATTTAAAACAAAACAGAAAAAGAGAAAGAAAAGAAAGAGAAGGATAGGCAAAGAATTAGCACATGCAAATAATATTCTTGGAGTCACAAAAATGCGCTAGTCCCAAGAAAATAGAAGTGAGCAAGATTGCAAGATTAAATTCAAAATCATTTGAATTTAATTCAATAGGTTTGAACTAGGACTAGGTAAAAGGAAGGTCCAAAAATGTTGTGATTAATGGAGGAGCTCCGGAAAATGATGAAATAATTACGGGCAAGGTTGGAGATCAAGAATTAAAACCACAAAGGCATTGGGATTTTGCAAGTGTGTTATGGTGAATTCCAAAAATGGAATATTTAATATAGCTCCCTAATAATATTGAGAGGCTTTAATATGTTATAAAAAGAAATCACAAGTGAATTCCCTCGATTTAAATAGATCAAAAGATCTATGCAATTTATTTAGTTGAGATGCAAAAGATTTATGAGATGATGACATGATGACATGATGCAATGCACATGATGCAAAGATGAAAGCAACAAACAAAACAAATCAGATGACGAAACTCGGAGTAGCTGGAAGTCTTCTGGAGCTCCGGTCTTGGGGCATTATATATACCAAGGGCGAGGGACGAAGAGAACCATTTTCATGCTCGTTGAAATGAGGCGGACCAATAGGCAAAGTTCTCGTCCATCTGTGGTTACTGAAATGTCATCAGCAATAGTAACCCGGTCTTACTGACAAGGTTGTACACTAGGGTGTTTACATAAGCACCGAATTATTACTGCTTAGATCATATAACCCATGAGAAATGTTAAACAAGTCAAGGGAAAGGAAAAATTGATTATCAGATTAAACAGAACAATGAAATGGAAAATGTGTTTAAACACATATTTTAGGGGTATGACCTTCCCAAGGACAAGCAGAGCAGGATACCCATGATAGGATATAACTTACAAAACCCTTTAGGCAAGGGGAGATAAATTTCATGACATTACCCATACAACGGTGTTTGGATAATGGATAAGGAAAACTTAGCATTGTGCCTTAAATGTTTTTTTATTGAGAATTGGAGTAGCACAGACATGCTTCAAGATGGCATTGAAAAGGTCTTCAAGCAAAGGTCAGGCCTTGGAGACACGAAGGAATTATCAGGAACCACTTGTAGAATAAGTTTTACCATTTCCTCATGGAAGAAAGGATAACCTTGAGGAAAGGAAACTAAAACAATAGGGCCTCTGGACGGGTGTGCTAGGCATGACATCATCTTACCAGGCCATATAAAGGCCAGCGTCATAACTCTTGGAAATATGTTCCAACCATCATATATGACCGAGATTCAGATCTGATTGGTGTCAGGATACCTCAGACTTAGGATGCAAGAAAATAAAAGGTGCAACACAAATTGACGAGATGACAATGTAAGTTCCTCGCAAAATTAACTATGGAAGTGAGTTCTGAAACAAGAGTTCAGCATTAAATCAAGGATAGGGTGAGGAGGTGACTGATGGACTCAGCGCCAATTCATTGAGATTCCCAAAAGATGGATTTCCACAATTATATAAACAAGGAGATAACATTTGTCGGATCAAATGATATAATGAGGTATGCTCGAGGAAAACATACACAATTTATGATTAGTTGAAAGGTGCACCCGAAATATGGCCGTAGGTAGCATGATCAATGTTAGAATGGAGATTCAATAACCATTCGTCTAAGCATGAACGGTCGACCATTAACTTCAAAGCAATAGGGTTGCTATAAGGACTGAATCCAAGAAGCACCGTTCACTTTTTGGTATCCCGGTTAGAATAAACAGGGGACCAAGAAAGAATTGTGATGGTGAGCAATATCACTATACCAAGAACTTTTTAAGAGGTGGCTAAATTGTCACGACATTCTTGTCATAAAAGATGGTAATACTCCCAGGTAAAGAAGAGCAGATGCTGGATAGCAAGGAACTCAAGATCCAATCCAAAACATGAACATGTTGGTGTTGAGGGAAGACAAGGATGTTGTCGATGATAACACAAATCATCGAGGGGGCAAGGATGATATTTCTCAACATGAATTTGATCGATATCCTTGAAGAGCTCAAAATGTTGACGATGATCTTGACTCATTTGTCGAGAGGTTTCATGAAGGTATAATCGCTCATCGACGACATCAAGCAAAAGGAAGGATGGAGCGAAAAATTATTGGAACCACGGGTACAACACAAACTAGAAATCAAGCTTGCTTTTCAAGGTGAAATGATATGATGAGGAAGAATGACGTAAGCTTAGCTCATCGTCGAAGTTCTGTTTCGGGAAGAAGGACCAGGTGGCAAAGTAAAAATTTAGCACGATAATGATATAGCCGATCAGGCTAGGAATGACTTGAAGTATTATTAAACTAGTAAGCAACGAAATTCACTTAGAGTTATTGAATCATAGTGTGAAATCAGTTTACTTATCGGTGTTCTCGATTGACAAACAACCCAGAACCCATGAAGTGACAATGACAGGGAAAGGTAGCACTTCATCAAAAGTTCATAAGATGTAGTTCAATGGCATGATATCCTCGAGATACCAGGGGTAATACTCGAAGGTAGATCATAATAAAGGTTGGGAAGGCACATTGATCTGTAGAAGAAAAGTGCTTTAACATGTTCGAGAAATGGATCAAAGAAGAACAATCATGGTCAGAACCACGGTTCCAATGGATCTCACAGATACCAGAGGATATTTATCAAGGAAATAATTACTATTACGAGAAGCTTCCATGATAGGATCTAGATTGTGTCCATGGGCAAGAACACATAGTTCAAGGTCTACTCCCACTTCTCTAATGCATAACCTTTCACTCACTTCTCGCCTTCGATGAAGTTGTAGTGTTGAAAGTTTATCTGACATAACATCAGTAAAGTAAGACCCGTAGTAGTTTCCGAGTTCACACAGATTAGAAAAGGCATAGGTTCAACCCATCAGGGCCTCTTAAGAACATATACCACAAACTTCAGAAGTAAATAACACAAGCTCAAAAGCAGAGCATGTTGGACAAGGTAGAGGATACAATTTACCAAAGGCATTATGTATCCGAGCAAAGACTCACAAAGTTATTGAATACGAAGGACGTTGTCAGATGAAATCCTATAAAGAATCTAGTGGTCCACACGGTATCTGATGTGAGCATCGGTAGTCAACCAAAAGAAGAATGAATGCAAGGGGGTTAGATTATAGAAACAACTAACTAACTCAAAGCTCAATTGCTCAAGAATTATGAATTCCCAGTCAAGGGATCAGACACAACGCACCGATTAGGGATGGATAAGTTGAATAGTCTTAGGCGTACAATCGACGACAATTTGATTGGTCAAGAACCTGCTCGAGTTAAAATGACACAGAAGCCTGAAAAATAATTCATAAGGATCATCTGATGATTGCGGGCATTCGAACATATTGAATCAACGGACCCAAAATGATAATGACAAAGGATGCCAACGAAGATTACTAGATATATGGAATTAACCATAATGCAGGCAGGCAAGAACTTCAGTAGGAATAAGGTGCTGAGGATTTTCAGAAGGTCGAATAGCATTTAAAAAAATCCGTGAATTACATGGATCAACTAAGGATGATCTGATACTCAGCAACTGCGAGAAATTATTCGTAGGGTGTATTCATGTGGTAAAAACTGCAAGGAAGTAAGCTCAAAGGATTCTCGGAGCAACGGAGAGCAGTTTGGGGCATCTTGTAATATCAAGATCAATGGGATTGAATGTGGGAATGACACGTGTATATAGTTATCCATAAGGATACAACAATGGTAGGGAGTTTGTAAGGGCGGTGGGCACAAGTGCTCGGGAGAACATCATACACTATCTTCGAAATCTTCTGGTGCACTAAGAAATCATCTGGAGTGAGGGCTCTCCGGGAGGAAGTAGTTACGAGAACCTAGAGTCGGCGTTAGTAAAATCATTTAACCCGAATAGACGAGAGAACAGAGTCCTAGACTAAAGGTCGAGGAGTAAAAGATCCTAATACCACCCAAAGGCAACGTGGGCCCGTAAGCCACACAACCAAGTTAGTAAAATAGTTTTCGGCTTCTAGACTCAACTTCGGTCAAGGAGTTGGAAAGGGGATTCCTACAAGCAGTCGGCTCTTATACCGACTTATGACGCCCCCGATTCAATCGTACACTAATCATGGACGCAAACATGTACGTTCAAGATCAGGGACTCACGGGAAGATATCACAACACAACTCTAAAAGTAAAATAAGTCATACAAGCATCATATTACAAGGCAGGGGCCTCGAGGGACCGAATACAAGTGCTCGACATAAACGAGTCAGCGGAAGCAACAATATCTGAGTACAGACATAAGTTAAAAAAGTTGCCATAAGATGGCTAGCAAAAACTGGGATACATATCGAAAGAGGCATAGGCCTCCTGCCTAGGATCCTCCTAACTACTCTTGGTCATCGTCAGCGGCCTGCACGTAGTAGTAGGCACCTGCAGTGTAGTAGGAGTCGTCGTCGATGCTGGCGTATGGATCCTGGGCTCCAACGTCTGGTTGCGGCATCCGAGAAGAAAAGGATAGAGGGGGAAAAGAGGGAGCAAAGCAACCGTGAGTACTCATCCAAAGTACTCGCAAGCAAGGATCTACACTACATATGCATGGGTATACTTGTAAGGAGGCAATATCGGTGGACTGAACTGCAGAATGCCCGAATAAGAGGGGGATAGCTAGTCCTACCGAAGACTACACTTCTGGCAGCCTCCGTCTTGCAGCATGTAGAAGAGAGTAGCATCGCACAGCATAATCCTACCCGGCGATCCTCCCCTCGTCACCCTATCGAAAAGTGATCACCGGGTTGCCTATGGAACTTGTCTGGGTTTGTTTTATTAAGTATCCGGTTCTAGTTGTCATAAGGTCAAGGTACAACTCCGGGTCGTCCTTTTACCGAGGGACACGACAATTCGAATAGATAAACTTCCCTACAGGGGTGCACCACATAAGCCAACACGCTCGATCCCCTTTGGCCATACACACGTTCCTGGGTCATGCCCGGCCTCGGAAGATCAACACGTCGCAGCCCCACCTAGGCAGAACAGAGAGGTCAGCACGCCGGTCTAAATCCCATGCGCGCAGGGGTCTGTGCCCATTGCCCATTGCACACCTGCACGTTGCGAGGGTGGCCGGTGAGTAGACCTAGCAACCTCCATTACAAAGGAAGTTGCGTTACGCGGTCCAACCCGGCGCGTGCTGCTCAGTTGCTGACGTCAAGAAGGCTTCAGCTGATACCACGATGTTGAGTGCCCATAACTGTTCCCGCATAGTTGGTTGGTGCGTATAGGCAAGTGGCCAGACTCTGATCAAATACCATGCTCATTAGGCGTGTTATTATGAAGTAACCGCGAATGCCGACCAGTGCGAGGCCCACCTCTCACATAGGTGATCTCAACCTGCCCTGTCGCTCCGCCACAAAGATCCACACAGAGGGCTGTCGGGACAAATGTCCTTTCAGCCCCCAATTCGTGACTCACTCGCGGGTACTCTAAGAGCCGACCCGACTTTAGTCACCATATGTATAGTATGTAAGTATGTATAGTATATACTCATGATCACCTCCTGAGAGATCACGACCCGATAGTATAGCAAGGCAGACTGACAAGAATGTAGTGCCAATGATGATAAACTAGCATCCTACACTAAGCATTTAGGATTGCGGGTAAGGTATCAACAGCGGTAGCAACAATGACAGGCTATGCAACAGAATAGGAGTAACCGAATAGTAACATGCTACACTACTCTAATGCAAGTAGTAGAGAGAAGAGTAGGCGATATCTGGTGATCAAGGGGGATGGCTTGCCTAGAAGCTCAACTGAGGAGGGGTCATCTACACCGTAGTCGTACTAGGTAGCAGCGGCGTCGGTCTCGGTGTCTAGCGAGAGAAGAGGGGGGAGAAACAATAAATATAAAAAGCAAACATATAAATGACGATGCTTGACATGACAATGAACGGTGCTAGGTGTGCCCTAACACGGTAGTAGGTGATACCGATGAAGGGGGAATCCATCCGGGAAAGTATTCCCGGTGTTTCGCGTTTACGGACAGATGAACCAGAGGGGGAAAGTTGCGTGTTTGCTATGCTAGGGATGTGTGGTGGACGAACAGGTTGCGTATCCGGATTCGTCTCGTCATTTTGAGCAACTTTCATGTACATAGTTTCTCCATCCGAGCTACGGTTTATTTTATATTAATGTTTAAAAGATTTAATCATTTTAGAATTAATTTAATTATTTTAGATCTACATTATCCAGAATAGTGTTTGCTGACGTCATCATGATAGCAGCCTGACGTCAGGAGTCAACAGAGTGTTGACTTAGTCAAACTGATGTGTGGGTCCCGCATGTCATTCTCTGTTAACTAATTAACCAAATTAGTTAGTTTAATTAACAAACTAGTTAGGTTAGTTAATTAATTACGTTAATTAAATAGGATTAGTTAAGTTAATTAATTTAGTTAATTAATTAAATTTATATTCATTATTATTATTATTATTATTATTATTATCTCCTTTTTTAAAATCGTTATGGGGGTGGGGCCCCACTGTCATAGGCCCTATGGGCGTTAACGAACACGGCACGTGGCGCGCGTTAGCAGGCGTGAGGGTGTGCTTGGCGCCCAACAGGCCACGGAGAGGGGAATCACGAGCGGCACCGTGTGCAAAGGCGAGGCCTGCGGGGCCAAAGGGGATGAGCAGGTCAGGCGCCGGAGCACCGGAGGTGGCCGCGGGCATGGCGCCACGGGTTAGGCGACGCGGCGCGGGAGGGGTCGCGATCTTGCGCGTCGAGCGGCGCGGCCGGGCCATGGTGGCCGTGAGCACGGCGCGAGCGATGCGCCGTGGTGGAGCTGCGGACGTGGCCGGCGCGCGTGAAGGCGGCCCGGACGCGTGACGGCCAAGGACGAGAGGGAAGGAGGAAGCTCCGGAAGATGTAGAGCACGGGGCAGTGGGGATTGTGGTGGGGGACGGGGACGACACGACGTGGAGGAGGCAAATCAGCGGGGAGGAGGAGGCAGGTCGGCGAGGCTGCTCTGGGCGGCGATGGACGGCGATGGGCCGTTGGGGGCGATGCGGCAGGCGCGGCGAGGGGCGCCGCTGAGGGAGAGGGGACGGGGGCGCGAGGATGATGGCGGGGGCCGGTGAGGCGGCTTCAGGCGATGGCCATGGGTCAGCCCCAATCCGATCTGGATCGGGGGAAGAGGGAGAGAAGAGGAAGTGGGGGTGCGGGGTGGTTAGGGTTTCGAGAGGGAGTGGGGTGGATAAGGGAGCGGGGGTGAGCTGGCTGGTTGTCCTTTGCCCAGTTGAGCCGGTGGCCTGCTGTGCCGGAGCCCAGTGAGGGGGGGGGAGTGGTATCCTTTTTCTTTTGTTTGTTTTGTTTTCTTTTACCTTTTCTTATTTTTCTTTTTTTTGTTTTCTCACATTTCCTAAACATTCTAGTTTTAAAAAAATACATAGGTTGCACCTAATTTAGTAAACTTAATTATGTCACATTTCGAACGTTTCTGTTTGACATTTGAAAACTTTTATTGTTTGTCAAAATTTCAAATTTGATTTTGAAACGCTTTGATCTAATGCGAGGTTAGCAACTATAACAGAGGTGACGTGGCATCATTATCGTAGGTCTACTGTAGTATAATTATCCGGGCGTCACACTTAGGCAGGCCGGCATGTGTCCTTCTTCGTTTATGTGTCTGTCCCTACGGGGAAATGTTATGCGGTGTCTACCGGAGTCCTGTTAGCCTGCTATAGCCCGGATTCTCCAGAGTCCTGCTAGTTGAGCTGCTACAGCCCGGATTCATTCGCTGATGACCGACACGTTCATCGCTGGGTCATGTATGCATGTCCCTATAAGTTAGCGCCACTTGGGTTCACGACTAGCCATGTCAGCACAAGTTCTTTGTCATATGGATGCTAGCGACACTATCATATACGTGAGCCAAAAGGCGCAAATGGTCCCGGGCCTAGTAAGGCGACACCCATGGGAATACCATGCGTGAGGCCGCAAAATGATATGAGGTGTTACATGCTAGATCGGTGTGGCATAGGATCGGGGTCCTGACAGCTTTGCTATCAGAGCCCGACTGCCAGTAGGATTACCAAGCCAAACTGGTCGAAGGTGAGTCTAGAAATTCTTTAGTTATATAAGGAAGTTGATTGTGGTTGGGAACGTAAGGCTGTTTTTACTCCTTATACCTTATGCCCTTCTGATCTGACTCATCTTATCTTTCCTATGGGATTAAGGAACTAGGCTTTCTCTTCTTTCTGTCAGGATCACGTGTTACTAATCCGTAGACTTATAGGATTGTTGGGTATAAGCCTCAGTTCAGTCCCTACTACTTCTGTGTGTTCATAATTGGCCTCAGAACCTTGATATTGTGCTTCTGAGTGGTTATGCCACCATTTTGCAGGATGTCTTTAATCCTTTTGAGCATTTACAGCCGTTATGCTGTCCGAGTCATCCCAGGTCTCTAAATAGTCTGATGCATTTGCAAATCCCTTCTTTCCGTTCCAGTTGTCCCCTTTGGCCAGATTAACCACACTAACTAGTGTGTTGACGTACTTCATTACCTCGGTATATATGTTGGAGTTATTTATATGAACCTAGGTGTCTTAGGGGATCACCTAGTAATCTAGCCATGTTCTGTGTCCCAGTGTGATGATTCTGGCCATCATTCTCGAAAGCATCCGTGACACCACTTAGTTAGTAGGCATTCTATTCCTGGGTCTCTAAACCCGAGATTCACCCTACCCAGTTCATGTTGTTAGTGTTGCTAGTTCCTTTAGGGTATTAGTAACCTTTGCATTAGTCCTTGAGGTCCGTGGTTTTCTTTCTTCCAAATACCATGAACTACTTATGGTAGAAGTTCCTCATTGAACCGAAAGATCACAACCAGAGTACTCATGACGAGTTCTCGATTCTATGGTGTGACTCTACCAGTTCTACCTTTCTGCATGGGCTATCTGGAAGAAATATGTTGAACTCGTTCGACATGCTAATCCATGCATCCACAACTCAGAGAATTGTATGTTCTTTTGAGTTGTCCCTCTTTAGTTGTTCTTTGGCCCTCGTCTATCAATTGATAGTAAGGAGTAGTTGTGCAATCGTGTTCATCGATACCTATTACTCTTGTGGTCCGTCAAGCCATTCTATTCTCGAATGACCAGAAGAATCAAACTCCAATATCTCATCCATTTCCAGGATTGGATCAAAGTAGTTGTACTTCGCAGATCAAAATGCCAATCCAGCTTTTGTTCCGTTCTACCTTTGGGTATTACCATATTTAAATCAAGAATATCATGGGAATTGCACACCATCCTATGAACTCTCGATACAGTGATACTCCTCGCCCTCATTATTCATTTCTCGGTTCCCATGTTGTTGCAACCAGAATGTTGACAGGTGAACTATGGTGTGTGAAATCAATACTTCTGTCAACTTTGTTGCTTGGTAGTTAAAGGACAATAATTCTATTCTTAGCGCGTTGGTTCTTGAATCATCATTCTAAGATAGATTGTGCTACCTAGTCCTTATTTTCGGTGCACCTTTCGATCAATGAGTTAGGGTTATGCCAATCCCTTGCTTATTCGATCATCTCATCTGTCACAGCCCTAGAAATATACTTGTAATTAGTGGCATTGCATCCATGCATCATTTTCAATTTCAATTAATATTGAAATGAGGATGTTCAAACCCTAGCATCACTTGAATCAAACTAGGTTCAACTAAAATTTGCATTCAATGAAACCAAAATGATCTTTATTTATATTTGGTATTTTTGGCAAGGGCTTTGATCCAAACCAAAAATAATGAACATTTTTAAGGAATTATTTTGGGCATTGAATTTAAAACAATATTGTATTTGGATTTGGTTTTATATTCTTAATATATGGAATATAATTTCAGATAACTCTGAATTAATTTATGTGCCTTTGGATAATCCCATTGTGCAATATAAAAATATTCAGAGGAATGTTGTCACTATTTTTACATTTGTTGGAATTTAAAAACAGTGGCAAAATGATTAAATAAACGAAAACCGAACAAAAATAAAAAACAAAGCAAAAAACCCACCTGGGCCACTTACCTGGCGCGGCCAGCTAGATGGCCCAGCCCACTGGCCTGAGCGGTTGTCTTCAACCTCTGCCAGTAGGCAGAGGCGTGTCGACGCCTGCGCGCCCGAGGCCTCCACCTCCTCCCTGCCTGCCTCACGCCCTGAGACTCTCTCCCAGCGCCACGGAGACGGCCACGATCACCCCCCTCTCTCTAGAACTCCTCCCCCTTCTCTGCTCTCTCTCTCGCGACCACCTGAGCTTAGGCCGTCGCCGTCGCTCGCTGCCAACGCGCCCACCGAGCTCGCCTGACCTCCTCACCGTATCCTTAGGATCCGCCACGGCTCTGCACGTCGACGAGAAGAACAAAACAAGCCCGGGAGGTCCCCAGCCTCGCTATCGCCGTCATCCTCGTCCTCGGGAGCCGACCACTGCCGTCATCGATTCGCCAGCCACAGGACATCCCTGAGCAAGCAGAGCCCCTCTTCGTGATCACTATGAGCTTTGCCGTCGTTTCCCCTTAACCCCGTGGCCTAGTGCTTGCTATACCCGCTGTTTTCCATGACGCCCGAAGCACACTGCCGCATGAGCTCGTCGTCATCGAGGCTCCGGTGGCCAATCGGTCCCGTTCTTATGGCCGTTGGTTTTTCGAGAGCATGCAGAACGCGTAGGTGCTTCCCGTTGATCCTTTCGTGCATGGTGTCGTCGTTTTCATGGGCGCCCTATCTCCGGCCGCCGCCTAGCTTGCTACTTCCGTCACCATAGACCACTGCAGCCCCTTCTGCTTGCTCCATCAGATGAGCCGCATCGCCAGCTCATCGTAGCTGCAAACCACGCGCGAAGGGGTGCTCTGTAGAGCCGTCCCGAGCAACTTTGGCGAGTCCCCGCCGTTGCTGTGGTAGCCGGCGTCAACTGCTGACGTGGCGCCAGTTTAATTAGCACTAATGACCTTACTAAACACCCCTAGAGCAACTTCCATGTGGGCCCCTGTGCCTGTTTAGGTTAAATTAATTTTTGTTTAGATTAGTACATAACCCAGAGGGACCGACACGTCAGCATTGACTTCGCTGATGTGGACGTCGACTAGACCCACCTGTCAGCGACACGAACCAGCCCTGTGTCACTGACGTGTGGATCCCACACGTCAGGTTTGACCTGGACAGGGTCTGTTGACCTGCTGAGGTCAGCATGACGCAATGCTGACGCAGTTAATCATTTCTGGATTTAAAATAATTCAGAGAATTCTAGAAATTGCTTTAGACTTCTAAAAATTGTATAAATTCAACCGTAACTCAGAATGAAATAAATTATATATGAAAAATTATCAGAAAAATCCAATCTATCCATTGGTACTGTTTTCATGCATGTTGGAACAACTTATGGCTACTGTTTAGGACAAATCAAATGTTTGGCATTTAAATAAACACATATGGAGTTTGAATTTGAACCCTTGGTTCAAAACAACTTCATTTAAATCGCTGTTAGTTGCATTAGCTCAAATCACAGCATATTGCCATGTCATGATCATGCATCATATTGTCGCATTGCTTTGATTGTGTTTCTTCTCTGTTGCCGGTATTTGTCCCCTCTCGGTAGGCAATGTTCCAACGATGAGTTCGATGACACCGATGAAGAGCTATATTATCTTCAGAAGTGCCAGGCAAGCAAAACCCCCTTGTTCATTCCGATACAATCCCAGTCTCTCGCTCCTGCTCTCTTTTACTGCATTAGGACAACAACGATTCTACTGTTACATGCTGTGGTAGTTGAACCCCTTTCCTCTACATGACCTGTCATTGCCACAGTAAATAGATGAAACCCACTAGCATGATTAGGAGTTGTTTGAGCCCTGATGTGCCTACTCATTCATGCTTGTTTGACATGTCTGCTATTGCTTAGAGTTGTGTCAGGTCTGATTCATCGGGGATGAATTGGAATGTTGTGAAACATGTCCTACTATTGAGAGCTAAGTGTGTGAACACGATTTGGTAAAGGTAGCGGTGACAGGCCATGTAGGAGTACATGGTGGGTTGTCTCATTGAAGCCATCCTCAGGAACTGAGTTCTGTGTTTGTGATCCATGAAAAGCTACTACCACACATTGGAATGCTTAGGTGCCCCTCTCGACTTATTAATCAACTCATCTCTGTCTAGGAGTTGCAACTAGTTTCTGGTGTTTGTAGGTAGTGCTAGTAGTCTACCAAGTGGCACCCGGTACAGGTGGGCTTGGGACAGACCCGCTTGAAGGTTGCCGAGATACACGACGTGTACATGGTGGTAAGTTGTGAGAGCGTGTGTGAAGAAGTACACCCCTGCAGGGTTATAAATGATCTATTCGAATAGCCGTGTCCGCGGTAAAGGACTTCTGGGTTGCCTATATAGTTCATAGACAAGTGAAAGTGGATACTCTAAAATGTGCAAGATAAGCGTGAGTGCTATGGATTTCCTTCTCGTAGGGAGACGGGAGCGGATCCATAGTGGTGTAGTATGGTGAATATGTGGACTCGTGTGCGCCACCTCAAAAGAGTTACTTGCAGTCGTAGTTTAGGATAGCCACTGAGTCAAAGCTGGCTTGCTGCAGTTAAACCCCACCATCCCTTTGTTGTTAATGAAGCATTTGTAGTTAGTTCTGATGAATGTATTGTTGGGTACATTTGTACTCATGTTTGCTTAATTTATGTTTTTGCAGAGAGACTTCAGTCTCGCTAGTAGTTCCGCTTGGACTTCAACGTTTAGCTTGTTACCTCAGCTACGATCTTGTGCCCTCGGCAGGATCTGGTAGATAGTTAGGCTTCTCAGCCTTTTTCATTTATAGATGTCTGTACTCAGACATGTTAAGCTTCAGCTTGTGCTTTCACTGGTATGCTCTGACTGTTGGGTCGTGAGACCCATGTTTGTAATATCTCGCTCTATGGATCCTATTGAATAAATACTTTGAGTTGTAGAGTTTCGTTGTGATGCCATGTTGTATTTGCACATATCAAGCATATTGTTTGTATGATTTGCAATGCTTGGTATGTGTGGGATCTGACAACCTAGTTGTTCATTCTTGGTAGCCTCTCCTACCGAGAAATGTCTCCTAGTGCTTCCACTGAGCCATGGTAGCTTACTACTGCTCTGGAACAATTAGGCTGGCCGGCATGTGTCCTTCTTCGTTCATGTGTCTGTCGCTTCGGCGAAATATCACGCGTTGTCAACCGGAGTCCTGTTAGCCCAGCTGCTACAGCCCGGATTCACTCGCTGATGACCGTCATGTTCGTTGTTGGGTCATGTATGCCTGTCCGTGTATGTTAGTGCCACTTTGGGTTTACGACTAGTCATGTCGGCCCGGGTTCTTTGTCATATGGATGCTAGTGACAATATCATATACGTGAGCCAGAAGGCGCAAATGGTCCTGGGCCAGGTAAGGTGGCACCCGTGGGAATACCGTGTGTGAGGCCGCAAAGTGATATGATGGGTTACATGCTAGACCGGTGTGACTTAGGATCGGGGTCCTGACAGCTTTGGTATTAGAGCCTGACTGCCTGTAGGATTACCAAGCCAAACTGGTCGAAGTTGAGTCTAGAAATTCTTTAGTTATATGTAGGGGAACTGATTGTGAGATGGAACGTAAGCCTCTTTTTACTCCTTATGCCTTATGCCTTCTGATTTGGGTCATCCTATCTTTTCTACGGGGTTAAGGAACTAGGCTTTCTCTTCTTTCTATCAGGATCACATGTTACTAATCCGTAGACTTATAGGATTGATGGATTTTAAGCCTTAGTTCAGTCTCCTCTACCTGTGTGTGTTCATAGTTGGTCTCGGATCCTTCATATTGCGACGATCGAGTGATTATGCCACCATTTTGCAGGATGTCTCAAATCTTTTGAGCATTTACAGTCGTTATGTTGTCCGAGTCATCTCAGGTTTCTAAATAGTCTGATGCATTTGCAAAATCCTTTCCCTCTAGTTTCGATGTTCTTTTAGGCCAGGTTAATCACACTAATTGCTGAGTTGAGGTACTCTATTACCTCGACATATATGTTGGAGTTATTATTGTGACCCTAGGTGTCTTAGAGTATCACCTAGTATCTCGTCCATGTGTTGTGTTCACAGTGTGATGATTCTGGTCATATACCCGAAAGCATCCCGTGATGCCACTTAGTTAGTAGGCATTCTACTCCTGGGTTTTTGAACCGAGATTCACCCTACCTACTTCTTGTTGGTAGTATTTGCTAGGTTCCTTTAGGTTATTAGTAACCTTTGTTATAGTCCTCGAGGTCCGTGGTATTTCTTTCTTCCAATACCATGAACCAATATGGCAGAAGTTCGGGAACCAAAAGATCACAACAAGTGTGCTCACAATGAGTTCCCCCTTCTATATTACGATTCTGCCAAAACTACCTCTCTGCATGGGTTATCCGGAAGAAACATGTTGAACTTGGTTCGACATACTAATTTATGCATCCACAAGTCAGAAAATCATATGTTCCTTTGAGTTGTCCCTCTTTAGTTGTCCTCTAACCTTCGTCTATCAATTGATAGTCAATAGTATGCATGCATTTGTTCATCGATGCCTATTACTATTGTGGTCCATCAAGCCATTCTATTCCAGAATGACTAGGAGAAACGAACTCCCGTACCTTATCCATTTCTAGGATTGGGTCAAAACAGTTGTGTTCCACAGATCAAAATGCTAATCCAGCTTTTGTTCTATTCTAAACTGGAGTATCACCATCTTTATATCAAGAATATCTTGGGAATTGCACACCATCCTATGAACTCTTGATATAGTGATACTTCTCGCCTCATTATTCATTTCTCGGTTCCCATGTTGTTGCAACTAGAATGCCGACAGGTGAACTATGATGTGTGAAATCCATACTCCTAGCAACCTTGTTGTTTGGTAGTTAAGGGACAATAATTTCGTTTTTAGCATGCTGATTATTGAATCATCATCCTAAGGTTGATCGTGCTACCTAGTCGCTATTTCTAGTGCATCCTTCGATCAATGAGTTAGGATTGTACAATCCCTCGCTCTTGTGATCATATCATCTTGCCCTGAAAAGCAAGATTATTTGCGAGCTTAGTAACATATCGGCGTTTCGTGATTTTCCGAATATCTTCTCGGAAGTATCACCAGTTTGTTACCTGACCACTATGTTGAGCTCATGATCAAGTTGGTATTCTTGTAAACCATCCTTTCTCCAAGAATCTGTGTCGGATACCCTAAGCAAGTTGGTTAAGCTAAACAACAATTTGGAGAGTTGGAAGATAAAAGCTTGTCCGACTTAGTTCATTTCAAAGGGATATCTTTGTGTGTGTGTGTGTGTTGAAGAAAGATGATATCTTCATTGATTGATCCTCGTGGTAAATTGTTGGATCTATTATCTTATCGAAGCTTTGATTTGAGTGTGGGTTATCGTCAAATCAAATCAGAACCAATGATGGTCATAATGTTGTCTTACTCATGGTTGTTTCCTGGAGCATACACCATTACCTCTTTTGGTCTGACCAATGCTATTACCGTGTTCACACAACTATGTAACTCCAATTATATGGAAACCTGGATGAATTGTTGTTGAGCCCATCAGCAACATTGTTATCTTCTCCATGATCTGTGTTGAACATCCACCTAGTATTGGAAACTTTTATAAACATTATCTTCATGACCCGTTCGTGACGCATATGTTTGGACGAAAGAACCGAGTCCCTCTAATTCATGTGCACTTGATGAAAGCTGCCGTCATGAATTTGAGAAGGCTTGTTTTACCTCCTCTGGAATCATCCCAAGTCAGTCATGCACGTGCAAAGTATTCTGTGGTCTGTTAGACTGATCATCTTCGTTCCATATGAACTCCGTAGCACACTAAGCCACTGATTGACTTGTTCAAGGATAAGAAGTTCAAGTGCTAATCCTGAAGGGCCCAGACGGACATGCACTAGACTTTGATATCTTTAATGATGGCTCCGCACCTGAACTCGCTAGTGTTTCATCATAAGACTATTACGTGGTCATGCTTGTCTGCGACAGTGTGTCCACATGTGTGTAGCAGAACCAGCTCATGTTTTGGAGCTTGCTATCGTAGTTCATTTCCCGAGAATACCTCAACGCCATCTCATCGATTTGTGTTGCAAACTATCATTTTTCCTTCTAGACTCCATGAGTCTGGAATATTCTAACACCAACCAGATCTGAATATCAGGCAGATATGATGGTTGGAATGTCTTCCAAGAACTATAATATAGGTCTCTCTATAACCCGGTAAAGTGAATGTTGTGGCCAAGACACCCAGCCGGAAGACCCATTATTGTAGTATCTTGATTGAGGAAGTTGGCCATCTCCCCATAAGGATTTCGTAGGATTTACTCCAGTAGTTATTCCTTATGGATTCTTGTGTTCCGAAGTCCGACCTTTTACTTGATGTTCTAAATACCAAACCATTTTAATAAATGGGTTACACTAGCACATCAAGGAGAACATTAGAAGTGGAGTGCTAAATGTCTCTCGGTCGATCATCCAGATTTTGTTTCCTTGGCTTCGCTAAGGTAAAATATGAGAAGGTGTTATCTTCCTTTGCATCTGCATCTTCCACTGGTATTCATCATGGTAGTACGTGGTGTTGCCAGGATCATTGGCACGGATGTTGGTAAAACCTTGAAGAATACGGAAATGCTCAAGTTCTTGAGAGCACGCATAAGCAAAATCACCCATTGTGTTGTCTTCAACAAGGTAATCCACATCGTCCATTCTAGTCTGGGTATGCCATTCCTTCGCACTCCGCCAAACGATCGTTTGTGAAGTGTTTTAGCCTGGTATGGAGAGTTTCAATGATCCTTTCCGATAGAGTTTCTTTCTGGCGTCATCAAGTTGGATGAAGATCTCGAAAGCAAAGACGTTAAGATCAATATGAAGCAATGAATCAACATCTTTGAGAAGGGCGGTTGGATCGAGAAGACTGTGATAGTGTCTTCTTACTTCACGTCTTGAATCTCGGGACGAGATTCTTGTTTAGTGGGGGTGAGTTGTCACAGCCCTAGAAATCTACTTGTAATTAGTGGCATTGCATCCATGCATAATTTTCAATTTCAATTAATCTTGAAATGAGGATGTTCAAACCCTAGCATCACTTGAATCAAACTAGGTTCAACTAAAACTTGCATTCAATGAAACCAAAATGATCTTTCTTGATATTTGGTATTTTTGGCAAGAGCTTTGATCCAAACTAGAATAATGAACATTTTTAAGGAATTATTTTGGGCATTGAATTTAAATCAATATTGTATTTAGATTTGGTTTTATATTCTTAATATATGGAATATAATTTCAGATAACTCTAAATTAATTAATGTGCCTTTGGATAATCCCATTGTGCAATATAAAAATATTCAGAGGAATGTTGTCACTGTTTTTACATTTGTTGGAATTTAAAAATAGTGGCAAAATGATTAAATAAAGGAAAACCGAACAAAAATAAAAAACAGAGCAGAAAACCCACCTGGGCCACTTACCTAGCGCGGCCAGCTGGATGGCCCAACCCACTGGCCAGAGCGGTTGTCTTCAACCTCTGCCAGTAGGCAGAGGCGTGTCGACGCGTGCGCGCCCGAGCCCTCCACCTCCTCCCTGCCTGCCTCACGCCCCGAGACTCTCTCACGGCACCACGGAGATGGCCGCGAACACCCCCCCTCTCTCTGGAACTCCTCCCCCTTCTCTCTCTCCCGCGACCACCTGAGCTTAGGCCGTCGCCTTCGCTCGCTACCAACGCGCCCACCGAGCTCGCCTAACCTCCTCACCGTATCCCTAGGATCCGTCGTGGCTCTGCACATCGACGAGAAGAAAAAAACAAGCCCGGGAGCTCCTCAGCCTCAACATCGCCATCGTCCTTCTCCTCGGGAGCCGACCACCGCCATCATCGATTCGCCAGCCATAGGACATCCCTGAGCAAGAAAAGCCCCTCTTCGTGATCACTGTGAGCTTCGTCGTCATTTCCCCTTAACCCCGCGGCTTAGCGCTCACAGTACCCGCCGTTTTCCATGACGCCCTATGCATGCCGCCGCACGAGCTCATCACCGATGAGGCTCCGGTGGCCAATTGGTCCCATTCTTATGGTCGTTGTCTTTTCGAGAGCATGCAGAACGCGTAGGTGCTACCCGTTAATCCTTTCGTGCACGGTGTCGTCATTTTCATCGACGCCCGATCTCCGGCCGCCGCCTAGCTTGCTGCTGCCATCACCACAGACCACCGCAGCCCCTTCTGCTTGCTCCTTCGGATCCGCCACACCGCCAGCTCACCGTAGCCGCAAACCACGCGCGAAGGGGTGCATTGTAGCACCGTCCCAAGCAACTCCGGCGAGTCCCCGCCGTTGTTGTGGTGGCCGGCATCAACTGCTGACATGGCGCCAGTTTAATTAGCACTAAAGACCTTACTAAACACCCTAGAGCCACTGCCATATGGGCCCCTGTGCTTGTTTAGGTTAACTTAATTTCTGTTTAGATTAGTACATAACCCAGAGGGACCAACACATCGGCATTGACTTTGATGACGTGCACATTGACCAGACCCACCTGTCAGCGACACGAACCAGCCTATGTCACTGACGTGAGGACCCCACATGTCAGGTTTGACCTGGACTGGGTCTGTTGACCTGCTGAGGTCAGCATGACACAATGTTGACGCAGTTAATCATTTCTGGATTTAAAATAATTCAGAGAATTCTAGAAATTGCTTTAAACTTCTAAAAATCATATAAATTCAACTGTAGCTCAGAATGAAACAAGTTATATATGAAAAATTATCAGAAAAATCCAATATATCCATTGGTGCTGTTTTCATGCATGTTGGAACAACTTATGGCTACTGTCTAGGAGAAATCAAATGTTTGGCATTTAAATAAACACATATGGAGTTTGAGTTTGAACCCTAGCTTGGTTCAAACCAACTTTATTTAAATCGTTGTTAGTTGCATTAGCTGAAATCACAGCATATTGCCATGTCATGATCATGCATCATATTGTCGCATTGCATTGATTGTGTTTCTTCTCTGTTGCCGGTATTTGTCCCCTCTCGGTAGACAATGTTCCAATGATGAGTTCGATGACACCGATGAAGAGCTATATTATCTTCAGAAGTGCCAGGCAAGCAAAACCCCCTTGTTCATTCCGATACAATCCCACTCTCTCGCTCCTGCTCTCTTTTACTGCATTAGGACAACAACGATTCAACTATTACATGCTGTGGTAGTTGAACCCCTTTCCTCTGCATGACCTGTCATTGCCACAGTAAATAGATGAAACCCACTAGCATGAGTAGGAGTTGTTTGAGCCCTGATGTGCCTACTCATTCATGCTTGTTTGTCATGCCTGCTATTGCTTAGAGTTGTGTTAGGTCTAATTCATCGGGGATGAATAGGAATGTTGTGAAACATGTCCTACTGTTGAGAGCTAAGTGTGTGAACACGATTTGGTAAAGGTAGAGGTGAGAGGCCATGTAGTAGTACATGGTGGGTTGTCTCATTGAAGCCGTCCTCGGGAACTGAGTTATGTGTTTGTGATCCATGAAAAGCTACTACCACACATTGGAATGCTTAAGTGCCCCTCTTGACTTATTAATCAACTCGATCTCTTTCCAGGAGTTGCAACTAGTTTTTGGTGTTTGTAGGTAGTGCTAGTAGTCTACCAAGTGGCACCCGGTACAGGTGGGCTTGGGATAGACTAGGTGCAGTGGCATGGTGTACCAAGCGGCACCCGGATGGTGGGATCGGGAACCCTGCTCACATGGTTTGGGGCCGTGAGCGACACCCCGGCCGGATCTCCTTGTGGATGGAACCCGAATAGGCGATAAACCAGGACTAGAGACTTGTGTGATTAGTCAGGTCATGGCTGACTCCCTCGCGAGGCTTCCGCCATAAGGTTGCCGAGATACACGACGTTTACATGGTGGTAAGTGGCGAGAGCGTGTGTGAAGAAGTACACCCCTGCAGGGTTATAAATGATCTATTCGAATAGCCATGTCCGCGGTAAAGGACTTCTGGGTTGCCTATACAATTCATAGACAAGTGAAAGTGGATACTCTAAAATGCGCAAGATAAGCATGAGTGCTATGGATGGCCTTCTCGTAGGGAGACGGGAGCGGATCCATAGTGGTATATTGATATGGTGAATATGTGGACTCGTGTGCGCCACCTCAAAAGAGTTACTTGTAGTCGTAGTTTAGGATAGCCACCGAGTCAAAGCTGACTTGCTGCAGTTAAACCCAACCATCCCTTTGTTTATAATGATGCATATGTACTTAGTTCTGATGTAAGTCTTGCTGGGTACATTTGTACTCACGTTTTCTTAATTTATTTTTTTGCAGAGAGACTTCAGTCTCGCTAGTAGTTCCGCTTGGACTTTGACGTTTAGCATGTTACCTCGGCTACGATCTTGTGCCCTCGACAGGATCTGGTAGATAGTCAGGCTTCTCAGCCTTTTTCATTTATAGATGTCTGTACTCAGATATGTTAAGCTTCCGGTTGTGCTTTGACTGGTATGCTCTGAATGTTGGGTCATGAGACCCATGTTTGTAATATCTTGCTCTTTGGAGCCTATGGAATAAATACTTTGAGTTGTAGAGTTTCGTTGTGATGCATGTTGTATTTGCACATATCGAGCATATATTGTGTATGATTTGAAATGCTTGGTATGTGTGGGATCTGATATTCATGGTAGCCTCTCTTACCGGGAAATGTCTCCTAGTGCTTCCACTGAGCCATGTTAGCTTACTACTGCTCTGGAACACTTAGGTTGGCCGGCATGTGTCCTTCTTTGTTCCTGTGTCTGTCCCTTTGGGGAAATGTCACGCGGTGTCATCCGAAGTCCTGTTAGCGCATCTGCTACAGCCCGGATTCACTCGCTGATGACCGACACATTCGTTGGTGGGTCATGTATGCCTGTCCCTGTATGTTAGTGCCACTTTGGGTTTACGACTAGTCATGTCGGCCCGGGTTCTTTGTCATATGGATGCTAGCGACACTATCATATACGTGAGCCAAAAGGCGCAAACGGTCCCGGGCCAGGTAAGGTGGCACCCGTGGGAATATCGTGCGTGAGGCCGCAAAGTGATATGATGTGTTACATGCTAGATCGGTATGACTTTGGATCGGGGTCCTGTAATCATATTGCCCTGGAAAGCAAGATTGTTCTCGAGCTTAATAGCATATCGGTGGTTCGTGATTTTCTGGATATCCTCTTGGAAGTATCACCAGGTCGTCACCTGACCGCTATGTTGAGTTCGTGATCAAGTTGGTTGTCTTTTAAACCACCCTTTCTCCAAGAATCTGTGTTGGATACCCTGAGCTAGTTGGTTAAGCTACATAACAACTTGGAGAGTTGGAAGATAAAAGCTTGCCCGACTTATTTCATTTTAAAGGATATCTTGTGTGTGTGTGTGTGTGTGCTGAAGAAGGATGATATCTTCATTGATTGACCATCGTGATCAGTTGTTGGACCCATCATCTTATCCAATCTTTGATTGTAGTATGGGCTATTGTCAAATCAAATCAAAACCAACGATGCTCTTAATGTTGTCTTACTCGTGGTTGATCCCTCGAGCATACACCATTATATCTTGTGGGTCTGACCAATGTTATCACCGTGTTCACATAATTGTGGAATTCCATTTATATGGACACCTGGATGAATTTTTGTCGAGCCCATCGACAACATCCTTATCTTCTCCATAATCTTGTTGAACATTAAGCTAATACTGGAAACTTTTATAAGAATTATCTTCACGTCCCGTGCATGGAGCATATGCCCGGATGAAAGAAGTGACTTCCTCTAATTCATGTGCATTTCATGCAAGTTGCCGCCGTGAATTCGAGAAAGCCTGTTTTCCTTTCCCTGGAATCATCCCAAGTCAGTCATGCATACATGCGAAGTATTCTGTGGTTTGGAGACTTGCAAGCTTCATTCTATATGTGTCCCTAGCACACCAAGCCACTGATTGATTTGTTCAAGGAGAAGAAGTTCCTTCCTAAGGGAAATACTTATGCAAGGACTTCGATATCCTCGTTGATGGTTCCCCACCTGAGCTCGGTACTATTTTGTTATAAGACTACTACTTGGTCATGCTTGCATGAGGCAGCGTGTTCACATGTTTGTAGTAAAACTAGCTCATATTTTGGAGCTTGATTTCGTAGTTCATTTCCCGAGAATCTCGCAACATCATCTCGTCAGTTTGTGTTGCAAACTCTCGTTTTTCTTTCGAGACTTGATGAGTCAGGAATATCCTGACACCAACCAGATCTGAATCTCAAGCAGATATGGTGGTTGGAACATTTCCCAAGAACTATAATACTGGTCTCTCTGTAACCCGGTAAAGTGGATGCCGTGGCCAACACACCCAGCCGGAAGACCCATTATTGTAGTATCTTTATTGAGGAAGTTGGCCACCTCCCCATAAGGACTTCACATGATTACTTCCGTAGTTATTCCTTATGGACTCTTGAGCTTCCGAAGTCCGACCTGTTACTTGATGTTCCAGATGCCAAACCATTTCAATAGAAGGGTTACGCTAGGACATAAGGAGAACATTAGAAGCGGAGTGCTAAATGTTTCTCGGTCGGTCATCCAGATTTTGTTTCCTTGGCTTCGCTAAGGTGAAATCTGAGATGGTGTTATCTTCTTTTCCATCTGCATCTTCCATCGGTATTCATCGTGGTGGTATGTTGTGCTACTAGGATCCTTGTCACGGATATTGGTAAAACCTTGATGAATATGGAAATGTTGAAGTTCTTGAGAGCACGCACAAGTACTAAGCACTACAAAAAAATATACTTCCGTGATGATACGTGTTTCTCACAGTAGGTCACGTTTTTTGTCATGCATGTACATCCATGACGATTTTATGATAGAATCAAGATAGTCATACATGTGCTGTCGTAGAAGTGTTCCATGACATTACCAAAATTATCATCACGGAAGTGTCCACTTCCATGATGATAAATCGCGTGTCACGGGAGTGCTTTCATCAAGGGTGACAGACACGTGGCATCAACCGTAACGGAACACCGTTAAGCTATTGGGTCGGGTTTTGGATCTGATAACCCGTTAACGGCCCAGACCAATGGGAAATTTGCACGTGTAAAATTCTGATTGGCCGGAGGGACCACCTGTCAGCTCGTCAGTGGGCCAGATGTCGCCCGTCCATTGGAGGAGACAAGCCTATGATACGTTGACACGTGGTTGGGCCCAACAGAGGCCCATATAGGTTAAAAAGGCCGGCCCAGTCAAAGGCCCGTAGTACTTACTTAGGTACTAGTGGGCCAGCCCAATAACGACCTGCTTAATAAAGGCCCATTTACGGCCTGAAGTCAGATCTTGCCCGTTAATTGTTTGCCAAATATTTGGGCCCATTTACAGCCCGAAGCCAGATCTGGCCCGTTAATTGTTCACCGAACATTTGGGCCCAATTACATCCTAGTGACTTTCGGCCTGTTAGAGGCCCGGTGTAGACATGAGCCCATTTGAGCCTCATGTGACTTTCGGCCTAGGAATGGCCCGTGCTGCCCATGGGCCATATATGGTCCGACGGGACATCAGGCCCACTAATGGCCCGTGATAAAGGTGGCAACAGTTAAGCCCAACATGCCTTTGGGCATGTTGAAGGCCTGTCGCATAATTCGGCCCGTTCATCCCTGTACTAAGCTTTCAGCCTCTTAAAGGCCCATGATATCAGTGGGCCAACTAAGGCCCGAGATATGTTTCGGCCTGGAAACGGCCCCTGACCTAACTGGGCCCAAAATGTCCCGGTCAACATTTCAGCCTTCTAAAGGCCCATCGATGACTAGTGAAAATTGAGGCCCAACATGCATTTTGGCCTCCTAAAGGCCCATGGTTTCATCTGGGCCATAATAGGCCAGTACAATATTCAGCCTGTTAATGGCCCAACGCTACCTGGGCCAAACTAAGCGCTGGGTCCATAAAAGGCCCAACAAAAATATAGGCCGGTGTAAGTTGTGGGCCTGGTGCAAAGTGTGAAGGCCCCAGTCATTCGGGCCCAAGAAAGACGAAGGCCGGCCCAATTGTGGCCCGCAAAAAACCAGGCCCGTTAGAGTCGAATGTTTCGGCCCGGTCGACTACATCTGATTTTTTTTCAGATAGCGAATGATGGCAGTAACTAGTAGGAAATAAGAACAAACCTACTCTATACAACAAAGAAATTACGGCATAGTAACCAAGAATAAACCTACACTATACAATAAAGGATTTGAGGTATACTACATCCACTGGGCATCGAAGTTCGCCACCAGTGATCACAAAGCGCAACGAAGAAGCAGATTACAAAAACTGGGCACCATTGCAGCATAACAAAAATACTGAACCGAGACCACTTCCAAGACAGTTCAAGAAAGGTTAGCTTTGCGGGGGAACTGCTATGCAAGCTGCTGAGCAAGGCTGTGAGACTGGCCTAGCATGTCGGTCATAGCTTCCAGGTGTAGCTGTTTAGCGATGAGGTTCTCATTGGTGTTCTCCGCAATCTTTCTTAGAGATAGGACTTCAAGTCGAACTTGAGTTGCAGAATGCCTTTCTGCTAGAACTTGGGACTAAAGAAGTCAAACTGATTTAGACAACAAATTTTGTGAGCTTGTCTGACTGTTAGTCTCAAGTAACTCGAACACTTCATCAAGACAAGACTTTGGGGTTGTCTCGCTATCTTCAAGATGTTTTGCCTTCATTGTTGCAATATGTGTTGGGTTTATCACACAGCCTTCAGCAGACTTGTGCATGCCATCAGGCATATCACCCTGAAACAAAGCAGACAGATGACAGGTTTTGCACGTGTATAAACAAAGATGATAATTGTGCTGTCAATTCCATCCAATTTCATATTAGAAAATAAAGAGTCAGTTCAAAATATCATTAGCATAATTTGGCATTGTTCATAATGCGGGGAGTTTCACCACACTACTAGAATACCATGTCAACATAACAATCATAGATGAAGGGCAAAGAAAATCATTGTATCTATTTTGGATAATGTGCATGGCATGTTGTTCATATCATCAACCACATCAGTAAGATAAAACAGGAGATGACAAGGTGCAAACGTGGGCTGCTTCATCACACACTGGATTATAGATCCACAAAAACAAGCATACATATAGGGAGTATTGAGTAATGTGCATGGTATGAATAAGGAATTTGGTTTTACAAGCAAAACCTAGAACTTACGGTTCTTGCGAACATGCATTTTGGTAGAAACAGCAAACTAAACAGCAGTAAACGATACGGACTATGAGCAAATTAAACAGCAGTTGAGGATAAAGTCTTTAGAAGGACTGACTTACATTAACAATTAACACCGGCTTTATAATGCCCTTCTCCATGTCAAGGGAAGGATAACTCAAGAATTTCAGCACAGAATCTTCTTCATAAGCATTGCCTGTAGTCTACATTTTGTAGAGAGTAATTATAGATATGATAATACTGTAAAGGGATAGAGGATAATGAAGATAAGATGCATATTGATGCTACATAATCAACTACCAATCCCTGGAACTACAAGCGTTACAGGGCAAAATGTACTGACAAGAGCAATGGGCTACACTTCCGCACTGGCATTGTCTGTGTATTCTACTTGTTGGTAAGATTAAATATAGATCTGATCTTTTTTAGTAAATGGTGGGCAAGGGAGATAAGATGCAGAATGCTACACAACGAACCAATCCCTCTTCCGATAATACAAGAGTATTTTGAATGCTGGTGTACTATACAAAACGTTCTTATATTATGGGATGGAGGGAGTAGCTGTTAATGTAAGTACTGTGATAGACGACGTTCAGTCCTTACAAGAGGACTGCAGAGCTAAACCTGTTCATAAGCATTGGGTTGATTCTAAATTTATGTAAGAGTACATACGGATCTTATAATAACCTCCAAATGGACGATTAAGATGCTAACATAAGCAGTGATGCTACATAATCAAACAACTATGAAAGTAAGTATGGTCACACAGGGCAAGAGGTACTCACAAGAGCAATGCAGTGCGCAGTATAGTTGCGAGATTCTGTGGTCCCTTGAGAACGAATGTTCTTCTGCTAACAGTTTTCGTACAAGTGATACATTAAGGCACATGCAGAAATGTAGTTAAAATTGTGATGTGATATCATAGAAAGTACCTTACGCTGCAGCCGAGACCAATGTGTAACAAGATTATTCCAGTCACCGTCGGATAAATGTAGCACCGGAGACTTTATAGAAATTTCGTTTAGAGGCTTGCCATCGAAGTACGCTTGCCTCAGGTAGGAACGATACTTCATCAACGAGTGCTTCAAAAGCGCAACCAACCCTTGCTCATCTTCACTATCCAGTTTGCTCCTCGCCTATTTAAAAGAATCAAATCTTGTGTCTTCTGTCAGTAGAAACATATGCCGTAGTGACCATGAAGGACATTAGTACATTACTTACGCGTAAGTTGCAGAGGAAGACTGGAAATTGTTCTGTGTCTGCAGTATAATCTTTCCATGAAGGAAAGATGCGCACAAAGTTCCTGACAACAATATAAGCTTCGTCTTCTAAACTGGGAAGAAGTGGAACATGGGTCTTATTTGCTACAATTGGGGCTCTCTCTAGTTCGAAAGGTATTAGACAATTGGATTTGGTGTGCTCTTTGCTGGAATGGGGGTTTTGCGTCGTAGGGCTGGTGCTATGTCAACTGGCATAATCATACTGTTTGCTGTAGTTGGGGTCTGCTGAGTTGGGGCATCAGAAATGACCAGTGTAGTAGGGCTAGAGTCTGCTAGAGTTGGGGTGTTTTGTGGGTCAGGTGATATTGCAACTACACCTAATGGGCTATTTGATTTATCAGGTGCCACTACCTTTTCTAAATACTTTGCTTGTGCTCCTCCATGATCAGCAATCGCCCTCTTCCTTTTGAACGTCTGATACACAAGAACAGCATTTGAATGGATAAATATGCTAGGATGACAGATGGAATATGTACTGACTACAGAAAATCGATAGGCAGGGCGTATTCACATACACGATGTGTAAACTAAGCTAATGGCAATTCAACAAAGTAGAAGCAATGCAAAGCATCAATTGCAAGATATGTGCGACCAATGTAACCTTGGAAAGTTAGAGAACACACCTTGATGGGCGAATAAGATAGGGCATCTTCCTCTGACTCCTCCACTAGGGAACTACATTGACTTAGGTCTCCCTCTAGCTCAGAATCGCTGTCAGGATCATATTCTAAACATGAATTTGTAGGTGGAGAGTGTTTGCATTGCATTGCATCTAGACTTGATTTCAGTCCCTTAATGCCAGGTTTGACAGCCATGGCATTGTTCTGCTTTATTCTTTTCATGCGCGCAAGCTCATAATCATTATGATGTTGTTCAGAATCTGAGATTCACAAAAAAATAAGAAGTAGTCAGATTATCTATGGAATGCATTGCGGATTCAACTCGAAGAGTGTCTCCCAATAAACCCCTGCATATGCAAAGTTCACCCCCCAATCGTGGTGACCATACCACACACAGAAATACAAACCCCTTATGTCTCTATAACAGGCAGACACACATTTCAAAACTGAAGTAGGAACATTAGAATCATATGAAATTCGTATTTGAACAAATAAACTAAGGAATTATGAGTGGCATAATGTTTAGCTTCAAGGGTGGAGTGTTGGTAGTGTGACACAAAGCAAGTAGACAGATTGTATTCCTTGTAAAAGATCGAAACCTATGTAAAAGCTGGAAGTGAAACTTTCTTTCTATACAATGCAGTGTTCGTTGCCCACACATGATGGAAGAGATCACATAGAGAAATACTATTCACTCATGTCTACGGTTCGAGTATTTAGAAACAGGGTGGTCCACTCTAAAAAAATATTGACAACAAATATTACAAGGCAAGCATAGATGTAGTGAATCAATCATTTAGTTGTGAGCTTACTAGGACAAGTATGCAGAATTGTAACAGTAGTAAGAGACCGTCCAAAATCTGAATCAAGAAGTTTGTCTAGCACTTATTGTTTGCAACTAATCGATGTGAATAATTGGATATTATATTGAGTGATTAAGAAACACAAGTAAAATTGTCAACAAACCTGGCTTGCAGTAGTAATCTGGGTCAATGTCACTACGACCAACAATCCAAAATGACTAGTGTCTACTCCGAGGGCCGAAATTTTGAAAACCCTGTGAACTTTAGAGGTACTAAAGATTACCGAAATACATCTGAACCATTAAGTGTATGTTGCACTGAGCACACAACAAACCCTAGTGACAGTCCTGCCTAATGAGTGATGAATCAATTAGAAAATGGGTGATGAGGAGTGGCTGCTGAGTGTTGCGGATGTATCTCAGGATAAATCGGGTTGGCCTGGTGGGTGCTGCACGCCTAAACCCTGAACGGCCTGGGAAGGTAGGCACGGCGGCGTGCCCGGGCAGCGGTGACGCTGTTGGGCGAGCGCCTCCTAACCTCCTATTAGTCCGCCGTCTCCTCCTAGAGTCATGTCGACCGGGGCGCCGAGTCGCCCGAAAGCAAAGCGGCGAGGCGAGTAGAGATCGAAGCGCTTGAAAGCAAAGCGAGGGGAATCGGGGCACTGGAAGATACAAAATCCCAGGGTGGGCCGGCCCACCTTGGGCACCCTGTAGAGATACACACCCGAGCGGCGAACATGCATTTTTGAAACTAATTTAGGAACATTTAGCTGACCAATTAAATGACTCTTTTTTAATAATATCAGATTCATATTTGAACAACTAAGCTTGTTTATCTTGATGGGTGGTTATGACATGAAGCACGTATTCTGATCGTATAATGATCATAAAAGGGGAAACCTCTAAGCATATATTTTTTTAGCAAAAGAGGGTTTCCCCTATGATTTCTATTAAAGAAACCACCATGGAACCAACATGATCAATTAAACCCTAAGCATGATCAATTAAACCGTATTATGACTGTGCCATGGCAGATTTGAAGCTGCAAACCGGAGAAATGATATTTAGCATCCATTGTTTGCTTCGAACTAAGAAATAAATTCTAGGAGCTGAAAAGAAAGTAGAGTAACCAAGTTAAGATCTATTTTCTGGTTGAGATCAAAAAGTTGAGGAGATATGAAGTACCACCTCTCTTGCGTTGCCGTGTAGGCATCGGGGTTGTGATGGCTGTCGGTGGCATTGAAACAGATCTACGACGGTAGACGGGTGCATCGTGGGATAAGTCCCGTTGCAGTGGAAGAGAAGGTCATGTGAGCAGCCCCGGCAAAGAGGACGATGGCACCGATGAAGCGAGAGGACACGATGCAAGGCTATTGGTCCATCGTCGTGGATGAGAAACGTCCATCTCTAGCAGTGGACAACGCGGTCTTGGTAGCCGCTCCGGCATGGTGGAGGACTGTGGTGATGGATGTGGTGGAGGACGGCGGCAAATGGATGGAGTGGAAGACGGTGGCGATGGATGGGGTGGCGAACGGAGGCTGGTGTGGGGATGGTGTTCTAGCATGGATGGTGTATGTCGGTGTACTAAAGTAGGGGTACCTTAGTACCCCGAACTTGTGCACGGGCGGTTGCAGCACCCCGTGGCAAGGCTCGCCAGCGTCATAAGACCCTCCGTCATTTCCATTTACCGCCATTCAAGAACAAAGTATTAACTAAGAAGACAAAGCCCGGCAAGAGGAGCGTGCGGGAAGTACAAACCCCGCAAGAAGAGCTTGCCGGAAGGAAAAACCCCGGCAAGAGGAGCTTGCCGGAAGGCCAACCAAGGCGCTTCGAGAAAACTTGCCACGACGCGCAGCGTCCGGCAAAGGTCCGGCGACCGCAAGCTTGCGGTGCAACAAGAAGAAGGGTCATGGCAAAGGCGCTGCAGCGACAAGGCTGCCACCCTGCACCCAAGCTCCAGCACATCCAACGACGTGTCACCCTGGGGCCATCCCAGAGCACGTGGCGGTATTTGTGCAGCCATGCGGTCGGTGGCAAGCGGAGCTGACAAGGAGGCCATCGTGGCGATCGGTGGCACCCCTAACGGTCGTTTCCTCGCCTTTGTTGGGGCGACGGACTGTCATTAAATGCCCCGTCCCTGCCGTCGAGTTAGGTAGGGGACATCATGGACACTTGTTGTACCAACCTGCGTTTTACTCTTTTACCCCTCTTTCTGCGTTGCCACTGCCGGTGACCCCTTAGACTATAAAGGGAGGCCCATGCACACGTAGAAGGGGTTCGGTCCATTCGACACATCCAACACCACTACACACTCACGCTCTCGAGCAAGAACAAATACAAACACAAAGCAGCAGTAGGAGTTTTATCTCTCCAGAGAGCTCCGAAGCTGGGTAAAAAACCCCTGCGTGCCGTCGCCTCGATCTGCTCTGCGCGCCCTCCGCTCCCTTGCCGGACTAGAAGGGGCCCCCTGCCCCATAGGTGCTCGTGCCCTCAGCGTACCACGACATCTTTGGCGCGCCAGGTAGGGGGGCGTCGAGGTCGTGCACATCTGATCCGGCGTCTACGCGCGCTACATCAACATCTTCAACGACATGGCATCGAAGAAGAAAACTTCGGAGATAGCCGCTCCGTGTGCGACTGTCCTACCGCCACCGGAGCAAATAGGCGGTGGGGTGGACGCCGGCGGAGGAGCGGGCGCAGCGGGGGGACTCACATCGTCACCCGCTCCAAGGACAAGGCCCCGCAAGGTTCAGCGTCTGCACATCCGCCGCACCCCTCCCAGGAGGTGCAAGATCGACAATGCCACGGCGCTCCTGGCGCCGTGCTCGCGTTGGAGCAAGGCCAGGCTGGTGGGTCGCGGGACGTTCAAGGCCGACATCTTGCCAAAGACGCTGGCACGAAGCGCGATGCGATCACTGACGAGATGTTGCTCCTTCTAACACTGTTAGAAGTTTGAGCATGTCTCGCACCTCGCATCGCTCACCACCGCCACCCAAGACTCCAGAGGAAGCACCGCCCGAGCCCGGCTATACGGATTACCCTCCACACCGCACAAGAGCGGCGATCGAGGGCGCTATCTATAGCCTCATTGGCTTCGCCAACGCCGATAAGCCCCGGCAAACGAGCACGTCGAAGCCGCGGCAAGGCGCTCAGGCGGAAGCTGGTGGCGACAAGACCGGCGGGGGTGCCACCACCGTGCACTCCCCGCCCCGAAGGCCGAGATCGCCAACTCGCCGGGCCAACCTCGACGCCGACTCCACCGCGTCGTCGGACCGACGAGCTCGCCGCGATCAACGCCACGTTCTCCAAGAACGACGACACGAAGACGCCAGACTCGCGACGAGCGCAGAAGGGAAGCGGGCGTCAATCGACCAAAGGCGCTGGGCCCACTGTCGATATGCATGCGCCAGAAGAACCAGCGACTTGCCGACTGCTGCAGGTTGCCCTGCGTTCACCCGTGAGCTGCGGCAAGTCGATGGCTCATACCAAGAACTTCAAGCCCGACGCGTGCGAGAAGTACGACGGCAGGATACATCCGTCGAATTCCAAAGCATCTACACCATCGCGGTGCGAGCTGCGGAGGGCGCGACGAAAGATCGCCGCCAACTACTTCCGCTGGTGCTCAAGCACAACGTCCGATCTTGGCTCATGCACTTGCGGATAACTCCATCTCTTCGTGGGCGGACTGTGCCATCGGTTTGTCGGCGCCTTCACAGCGCCACAAGCCTCATGGCGGAGAGCGACCTTCACTTGCTCGTCCCGAAGGAGGAGAACCCTGCGCATGTACATACTGAGAGATTCAGCCAAGTGCAGCGCAACATCCCAGACGTCCACCCTGCCGCAGTTATCAGCGAGTTCCATCAGAACGTGCGTAACCGCAGGATGAGGGAGGAGATGGCGATGTGCAAGATTAGAGATGTCAGCGAGCTGTATGCTCTGGCCGACAAGTGTGCACGTGCTGAGGAGGGGAGGAAAATCCCCGTAGAGACTGCAGGAGCAGAAGGATCTGACAGTGAGGATACCGCCCAGGCAAGGAAGAACCGGAGGCGGGGCAAAAGAAAAAGAAAGGCTAAGGACGTGCTAGTTGTCGAGCATTCCGGCGACGGAGGCGGCTCCGACAAGGCCAAAGCTAGTGAGTCCGGCGAGGCTGTGGTAGCCGCCGACAAGCAGGACGGCTCCGGCAAGTAGTATTGCAAGATCCACCGCACCAAGGGCCATGACCTCCAAGCCTGCAAGAAAGTTGAGCAGATGGCGGAGCTACAGAAAGCTGAGTACGAGCGCCACGACAAGGAGAGGGCCCAGGGAGGTGGCGGAGGATCCGGCAAGAAGCTTCCCGCCCGGGGAGGGCGCCGCGGCAAGGCCAAGCCGCGGCAAGGAGACAGGCCTCCCCGTGGCCGCGACAAGGACGAAGACGAAGATGAAGATGATGAAATGGAGGAAGATGAGACCGACGACCAGGAATTTCAGAAGGCAACGGAGGTGTTGTGCATCGACGGCGGCGCTTCTTTGCACACCTCGCACCGCCAACTCAAACAGTGTGCGCGAGAGGTGAGCGCAGAAGAACCGTCCGTTGAATCGCGCAAGCCCCTGAAGTGGTCCAGCATGCCCATCATCTTCGATGTTGAGGATCACCCTGATCGCATCACTGCGGTCGGGTGCTTGCCAATGTTGGTCTCGCCAACAATCTGCAACCTCAAAGTCACGAAGATGTTGGTTGATAGAGGGGCCGGCCTGAATCTGATCTCCTCCACAGTGCTCAAGAAACTCCAGATCCCCGACAGCGAGCTCGAAGAGACCGGCACCTTTCAAGGAATAAATCCAGGAAGGAGCAAGCCGATGGGGAAGATCACACTGCCAGTGACATTTGGCAGCGAGCTGAATTTCAGGACAAAGAGACTCTGATCCAAGATTTGGATGAGACTTTTGCAAATCTGCGCAAGGTCAATCTCAAGTTGAACCCCGAGAAGTGTGTGTTCGGAGTTCCTTCCGGCAAGCTTCTCGGGTTCTTTGTGTCTCAAAGGGGGATTGAAGCCAATCCCAACAAGATCAAGGCCATTGAGCAAATTGAAGCTCCAAAGCGCGTCAAGGATGTGCGAAGGCTTGCCGGCTGCGTTGCTGCTCTTAGTAGATTCATTTCCAAGTCTGTTGAACGCGCCCTGCCATTTTTCAAAATCTTGAAAAAGGCGGGTCCCATGAAATGGACTCCGGAAGCGGAGGCTGCGCTGCAAGACTTGAAGAAATATTTGTCCTCCACTCCAACACTTGTCGCACCTAAGCCACAAGAGAAGTTGCTGCTATACCTGGCGGCAACCAATCAAGTGGTTAGTGCTGCGTTAGTGGCGGAGAGGGAGGCGGATGATGAGCCAGCAGCCACGACAAGCGAGTCCAGCGACAAGTAGGGGGCTTCTCCGACAAGCTCTGGCCCGGCAAACCCTGATCCGACAAGTTCTGGCTCCGCCAAGGTTGGATCTGTGCAGTTGCCGGAAGAAAAACAGAAGAAGAAGGTGCAGCGCCCAGTTTACTTTGTCAGTTCCCTTTTGCAGGGGGCTAGATCAAGGTACTCGGTGTGCTGTTGCTTCGGCCTACTCATGGCCTCAAGGAAGCTACGCCATTACTTTCAAGCACATGAGATCACGGTTGTCGATCGCTTTCATGAAGAGGATCTGCAGAATCCGAAGCAGGCGGGATTGTCGAGTGGGCACTGGAATTGTCAAGCTTTGGCCTCAAGTTTGAAAGTACTTCAACTATTCAGAGCCGGGCTTTGGCAGAATTTATAGCAAAATGGACGCCAACACCGGATGAAGAAACTCCGGAGAAGAGCATCCCCATCAAGGAAGTTAGCAAAGAATGGATCATGTACTTTGATGGTGCCTTCTCGCTGCAAGGCGCCAGTGCGGGCTACTACTTGTCGCCCCCACTGGACAGCACCTCAAGTATGTGGTCCAAATGCACTTTCCCAAGGAGCAAGCAACAAATAATACTGCAGAGTATGAAGGCTTGCTTGCCGGACTCAGGATAGAAGCAGAGCTTGGGATCAAGAAGCTTATTGTTACGCGTGACTCATAGCTTGTCGTCCGCCAAGTCAACAAAGATTACCAGAGTCCGTTGATGGAAGCATACATTGATGAAGTGAGTAAGCTAGAGGAGCATTCTGATGGCCTGCAAATGGAACATGTTCCAAGAGCTCAGAATGACATTGCAGATGGCCTGTCAAAATGTGCCGCACTTAAATTGCCTGTGGAACCAGGGATTTTTGTGCTCAAACTGACTCAGCCATCCGTCACACCATCAACTGGACAGAGCAAGAAGAGAAAGTGCTGAGGAGCAGTCTGCTCCGACAAGCCCCAGGGCTTGTTTCGTTGAAGCAGACGCTCCCGACAAGCTGTGTCCCGACACGCTTGCCGGGGAACATCACGCTCCGGCAGGATCCCTGATCCTTGCCATCAAAGCAGATGTTCCTGCAGCAGCATTTGCGCCTTTAGTCCTTGTTGTCGAGCCGTAGGCTCCGGCATGGGCACAGCAGATCGTCCATTTCCTTCAGACAGGAGAACTTCCCGAGGAGCAAGAAGCAGCGGAGAAAGTAGCCCGGCAATCAAGTATGTACCAGTTTGTCGATGACATACTGTACAGAAGAAGATTCAACGGAGTGAAATTGAAGTGCCTCTCCAGGGAGATGGACAGGGGCTGTCGGCGGAGATACACGGAGGCATATGTGGTCACCACATTGGAGCAAGAGCACTTGCCGGCAAAGCTTTCCGGCAAGGTTTCTTCCGCCGACAGCCCTCCAGATGCAATCGCACAAGTAACCAAGTGTGAAGCGTGCAGTTCCACTCCAAACAGATTCATCAACCAGCTCAAGCTCTCCAAACAATCCCTTTATCCCGTCCATTTTCGATGCAGGGCTCGATATCTCGGCCCCTTCCCCGAGCTGTCGGGGCTTTGAGTACTTATACGTTGCGATCAACAAGTTCACAAAGTGGCACGAAGTGGAACCGGTGAGGAAGGTGACAACACGGTCGGCGATCAAGTTCTTGGTCAATTGTTTGCGTTTGAATCCCTACCAGGATCATTCTGACAATGGCACACAATTCACAAGCCACACCTTCATGCAAGATCGTCCAAGATCTTGGCACCAAGATCTCGCCGCTCTGTTGCTCACCCGAGAAGCAACGGTCAAGCGGAGAGGGCAACGCCGAAGTCTTCTTGCGCGGCTCAAGACCGTAACTTTCGACAGGCTGCACAAGTCACGGAAGAAATTGGATCGGCGGCTGCCGGTGGTTCTTTGGTCAATCGAGCGACACCGTCGAGCCACCGGCGGACACCCTTTGCTCTTGTCTACGGAGCAGAGGCAGTTCTCCCCACGGAACTTCGATACGGATCGCCTCGAGTGCTCGCTTATGATGAGCTTGAGCAAGAGCAGCTGCGGCAAGATGACGCTGCTCCTCAAGGAGAATCGCCTTCGAGCTCTTGTGGCGAGCTGCTCGCTATTAGACAAGCTTTGCGCCTCTATAATAGCCGCAAAGTTAATGCCAGAAGCTTCGAGGAAGCCGACCTTGTTCTTCGGCGTGTTCAATCCGCCAAGAATTCAAGCAAGTTGACGCCGAAGTGGGAAGGCCCTTATCGGGTGAAACGAGTCACTAGGCCCGGCGCTGTCTGCCTTGAGACCGAAGATGGCATTCCGGTGAGCAACTCCTGGAACATAGAGCATCTTCGCAAGTTTTACCCATAAGGCGCGGTTGCCGGTCCCGTTCTGGCAACCACATTTTGTACAAGCCTTGCCGCTGTTGCATGTAACCCTTTGTACAAAGCCGAGCGCAGCTCCCGTGCGTAAATAAAGTTTATGTGCCCCGCTCATCTTGTCAAATTTAATGCATCTTTCTTTTTCGCATCTATATCTGACACTTTGTGCAGCACTTACCCCCGGTAAGCAATAGCGAACCTTAAGGTTCCGTATCATTATTTTCTCTTCTTTCTTCTCAAAAAGAAGACTCCTCCGCACACAAGTTCACCGGGGGGGGGGAGGGAAGACAGAGATGTGGACCAGGCGTCGTTTAAAGGAATCTAACCTTGCCGGGACACAGACGACAGAAAAGCTAAGTTGCCAATGTTCGAGCTTAGCCAATTTTAAATTTTTAGGTTATATTCCTTGAACGTTCGTGCCTTGTATGGAAAACCTGTGCGCGGAGGAATCGACTCGCAGCTAAGTTGCGCCCTTGATTTGTTTTCGAGTCCGCTCAACAATGAAAGCGATCTGCAACTAGTCCCGACAAGGTTTCTTGCCGGAGGCAGCACCGCCAGCGAGCTGCTGATGTTCCGCACTCAGCAAGTGTGCTCATACTGCAAGTTCCCTCAAAGCGTAGGGTAAAAGCATACAAGGGATGTAACAGAGTAAAGGAAATAACGTAGCAAGCAGTACCCAGAATAAAGTTATATTACAAGAATGACTTATTGTGGCACTGACTAGATTGTTCTCATAACTGAAACGGCAGCAGCAAGAAAAAGGGAGAAGAAGGGCGGCCTAATCCACGCGCTCGCCGTCGATCCTCCTGACCTCGTTCACCTTGTCCACGATGGGTGCGACGACGGCCCTGAGCTCCTCAAGATCAGCATCCTCCGGCAGCTTCTTGGTGACGCGGGAGAGGTCGAGGCCCGGGTTGCGGAAGAGGACCTTAACCAGCACCTTCTCCAAGACCTTGGCGCAGATTGCGCGCGACTCGTCCGCCAGCCTTCTTGGGATCCTTTCCGGAGCTGCTGGAGGGCCGTCGCTACGCCCTTGAAGAAGAGAGTGAGCTTGGCGCTGGGCTGGAGGTTCTCGTTGGTGGAGTACCCGAAGCCCGCCAAGTCCAGCTCCGCCTACTCCTCGTCGATGACTGCAGCGATGTTGACGAGGCCCTCCGTCCAGAGCTCCAATGTGGCCTGAAAAGTGTTCTGAGTCTCGGCGGCCCTCGTCAGCAGCTCTTCGTTGCCCTTGAGCTCCTTCCTCAAGTCATCTTCTCGCTTCTTGGCGGCGTCCAGCGTCCCCGCCAAGGTGGCCAGTTTCAGCTCCAGATCAGCACTTGACTCTTTGGCGGCGTTCAGCTCCTTGATCTTCTCGGGAAGCTGGACTTGCAGCTTGCCATGGGCGCGTGCATCCTTCTCGCGTTCGCGCTGGAGTGCGGCAAGCTCTTCGCTCTTCTTTTTCATGTCCGCCTCCAGCTGCGTCACCTTCGCCTCTAATTCCTTCTTGGCGGTCTCGGCGGCCTGGCGGCATCCTTTGCCTCCTTGAGTGCCCCGCCAAGTGATTGCTCCCGGACGTCGAGCTCCTCTTCGTGGCTGTCCAAGTTCACCTTCTTCTGTATCAGCTTACCATCCCGCTTGGACAGCTCCTCGGCGGCGAGCCTCTGCTGCTCTTCGGCTTCAGCCTTCTCCAAGATGAACGCCTTCTTCGCCTCGTCGAGCTGCGCCCTCTCCTCAGCAATGGACCGGAGGGCCTCCTGGTTGCGGCTCTTGAGCTCCTCCGCGTGTTTCTCTATGTCAACTCCGCTGCCATGACAAAGCGCTTCCTGTGGCTCAAGCTTCGCTTGCGGGCGTGGTAGAGCGGCACCAGCTTTGAGCAGCTGCTCCTCCTCCGAGACTTCGCCGCTGCTGCTGCTTGGCCGACGACCGCCACCAGCCAGGCGAGTACTTCCTCAAACTCCTCCCCTTCCACCGGCGCCCTGGAGCTCGACGCCCAGGGAAGCTTGATGTACACGCCCTCGCCGGCTTTCAAGTACGCGCCTGGCTGGGGCTCGTAGGAGCCCGACGCTACATCAGCGGTGGAGGGGTCGGCGGACGGTGTAGCGCCTTGCGCTCCTGCGTCCTCCGGGTCGTCGATCGATCGCGGACCCCCCAGACCTGCGCCCGGCAACTTGGCGGCTTCCTCGTCGGCAGGTTCATCAGCGCCGGCCTCTTCCTCACTGGCGGCGACATCTTTAGTGTTGCTGCGTGCGCCTTCCTTGCCGGAGGCCTCGGTATCCATCGGGTCTGCGAGAGGGGGATCTGAGGATAGGGAGAGGGAGGAAAAGTCAAGAAAATATCCAAAAGAAGAAAGAAGATCAAAAGAAGAACCCAAGGGAAGATTCCCGACAAAAAGGGTTACCTGTGCTGGGCTCCGTGACCATGGGCTCCTCCACCAGGGGCTCACTGGTTCCACCCCTTGCCGGGGACCCCTCCCTTGCCGGGGAGCGATCCCTTGTCGGAGAATCGCCCCTTGGCGGCGTAGTTGAAGCAGACAGCACCTCCGGGTCGGCCTCCGGTTGCTCCTGGCGGGCTTGTTCGGCTCCTATATACAAATGAATCAACAATCAAGACGTCAGCAAAAGGAGAAGCACCCATGCACGCCCCACAACGGGAAGTAAACCAAAACACTTACGCTAGGGGCTGTGCTGGGGGCTGCTGCGAGGAGAAGGGACCGGGTCCGTCAAGGTGGTCTCGGACGTATCTTCTGCCGTCACAGCAGGATCGTCCTCGATGTTAACCACGGGGACCTTGGCCCTCTTCGCCGCCCTCTCCGCCAAAGTCCCAAGCGAACAGGATTTAGAGAGAAGCTAATTAGATACAAGGCAAGCAACAACAAGGATCAAAGAAAGACAAGTACAGTAAGAAGAAAGCCTTACTCCTCCTCATCCTCCTCCTCTTCGTCGTCATCGGAGCTCAGCACGGAGAGATCGAACTCCGGTACCCTCTCTGCGCGGTGTGGCGGAGGAGTAGGCTCCCTTTTGCGTTTGCCGGGGGCTGAGGCAGGATCAGGCGTGGCGGCCCGGGAAGATCCGCCTCGATTGCGGCGCAGCACTGGGACCCTCCGCTGCAATGGTACTTGCAGCGGTGGGGCGTGGTCCCCTGGCGCCATGGCTGCTGGTCGGCCCGCCTCTGCTATCTCTCCAACTCGATGGAGGCGCCTTCTTGGCTGGAATTGGGGCTGTGCTGAGGGCCCCGCCTGCGGCAAGCTGCTCAAGGACGGCTGGCCCCTCTCACCCTCGGCGGGCTCGCTCGTCCCGGCCTCGCGCTCCCCCTCGCCATCGACCTCCTCGGCAAGATCTTCCCGGTCAGCGAGGCTTGCCGCCTCAGCTGCATCCGCCTCCGCCAGCGTGAAGCCAAACTCGCCCGCGGCAGCGGCTGCCGCCGCCTCTTCGGCCCTGCTGGCAATGTACGCCATCTCGTTGTCAGTGGTGGCACGGGTGAGGAGCTTCGCTGCGTCGGAGTTGATGCCACCTCCGCCAAGTCATCAAGAATTGCTGCACGACCACAAAGAGCGGGCTCTATCCAATTTGCACTTATCCCGCGAGTCGTGCTCTGGCATCATTATGCAGATGCGATCGCTACCGGGAGTTGTTGCACAAGGGGCGACGCTCTGCGCAACTTGAACCACTCGGATGGTTGGCGTCATGCTTGAACATCTCCCTCGGATCGCATCAAGCTCGTAACCGTGAAGTTGAAGTTGAGGCACTGGGCGCAGCCTCATGATATCCGGCTGGCCGCCAAACAGCCAAAGGGCCTCCCCTCTCTTGCGGAGGGCGTCTGCGGCGAAGCGAAATCCGCACCAACCGCCTGTTGTGAGTCCTGCATGCCTGAGCCGGAGGATTCGGGTGGTGGCGATCGTCAGCTTGGCGTCATCTGGCGACAGAGCGCTCCAGTCGCTGCCACGCACCACCCGGGTATGGCGCACCTTGGTGAACGGCGGCGGATTGGCATCACAGATCCAGCACCACTCCGCCCTCCACTCGTCCCACTTGCTGCGGAGCTCGCCTGTCAAGTACACCTCCTTCATGCCCATCCGGGAGGTCCAGGCGATTCCGCCAGCCAGTGGCTCCCCTTTCTCGGCCCGAGGGGAGAAATAATGACGAAAAAGAGCAACATTGGGGAGGATGCCAACAAAGTTCTCGCAGAGGTGTGCGAAACCGCCATTGTCAGAACGGCGTTGGGGGTGAAATCAAGAAGATGAAACCCGTAGGTGTTCATGATGTCACAAAGAAAATCGGAAAAAGGTGGGCAGCGCCCGCAATAGAAGAACACAGGGAAGAAGTAGTACCCTCTGGGGCACTTTTTTGATTTGGAAGCCTCGGCGAAAAGCACCGGCGTGCGCGGATGCGCCCGCGTCTCCGTCGACCGGAAGTGGTAGAACTCCGCCCGCAGCGCCTCCGGGGTGAGCTCGGGGAGGAAAAGCACTCGCTTCTTGCACAGCGCCTCGAGCTCCAGCACCTCGGCCGACTTTGCAGCCTTCGCAGTCTTCGCAGCCTTCCCGGTCTTCGGAGCCATGGCGGAAGCAGTGGGGGAAGGCGAAGGCGACGGCGGCGACGGTGACAATGGGCGGCGGAGCGCTGCTCTCTTTCGACTTCGGGGAGGCGGAGGGGAACGGCGGAGCTTTCGAAGGAAGGAACTGCAAGTGGCGAAAGTGGGGAACGCCCTGTTTCTCTGCTTATAAGCGGGGATCTGAGCGTTACGCATTTCACGAATTAAGTGCTGACCACGTTCTCTCCCACGACGCCGCAATTGACGCGTGCCTGTCACACCCTGCATTTTGTAACATTTCATTTTCATTAATAAAGCATGAAAATTTGGACCAACAAAAACTTTTTGCATTATTTGGCTTTTATTTGGAGTTGGTTCTCTCTCTGTGATTCTTTTCAAGTGCTTCTTGAAGTCAACTACTCCACCCTCTATATTTCACCTCCTTACCCGAAGCTCCTGACCAATGACCATGCCATGTGTATAGTGCAATATAGAATTTTCTTACAAAAATAATTTGGCCAGAAAGTATTTTCTAAATTTAGTTTTCCAAAAACCCCTAAATTGAGGTTTGTACTGCAAGTACTTGATTAAGGGCAGTAAAAATCTTTCCAAAAATATATTTGATTCCTATTAGATATAGGGTACCCAGAAACCACAGAAATATAATTTAAAAGTTGTTTTACTATTTTATTTAAAAGCTTTTTCTTAAGGCCAGAAATGGTCTTTAATAGGGAAAAAATATTTTATTGTTTTAAAAATATTTGACAAAATTTAGGGAAACTCATAGGACATATATTGTCCATATATAAGAGTTTCAACACATGGTCATGTTCAAAATATTGGTCAAATCCCTCTAAAACCCTTTCTGGATATTTCAAGCTTTTGAAATATTTACAAAGGAAATATTCTTCAAAAATTGCAGGAAAATTCTATCATGTCACATATGACATATTAGATGATCTTGCCAAGTCTCATGACTTGGAGAACAAGATAACATCATCAAAACCCTTCAAAATCATTTCTGTCCATTCTGAAGTTTGATCAACTTTACATTGCCAAATGTGTCCAAATGTGCTCAAACTTGGTGAACATGCTTCATGGGTCCAATGATGCATCTAAACCAAATGGCACAGGTTGGAGAAAAGGAAATCTTGGTCAAAGTGCCTCAAAACCCTTTCTGACCAGAATCAAATTTGAACAACTTTGTACTACCAACTTCTTCTCCAAGACACCAACTTTGGTGAGCCTGATCATGTGACCAAATAAGGCTACCACACCAAGTGGTACATCAAGGAGAAATGATCTACTCCACTGTTTCTACACAAATCCATTTCTGCCCATTTCTAGGGTTTGCAAGAGTTGCATTGGCAACTTTGTCCAAATAAGCTCTAAATGGGTGGAAGGCCCTAAATATATGTGACATTTCGCCCCATGGAGTATCTTGGCCAGTGGAAGTCATTAGCTTTTCCAAAACTCCATCAAACACCTTCCGCAGATAACTAAAATGCCTATTTTGCCACTTTCACTAATCTCCTTGAGTTCATCTTTTACCACAACCCTCCTCACTCCCCTCTGTCACTTAGATGCTTTTCTACCCGAGGAAGCAATGTGGAAGAAGGGGAATCACGTTTTCCTCTCTCGGACAACAGTTTCTCTCTCTCTCACAGCCTCTCTCTCTCCCTCTGCACCCCAGAGCATCCAAGGCCCTTTCTGGTTTTGCCCTCCCACTCAGAGCTCCCAGACAGAAGTGGACGCGCGCGCGACGCGGAAAAGCCGCGGGTGCCGGCCAAAGTCGCGCTCTGGAGCGCCTGACAGAGCGCCGACCGTTGACACCGCGCCTCCCGACCACCTCGTGCCTCCCCCTCGCGCCAGTTGATGTGTCTCGACGTCTGCGACACGCCGCCGTGCAGGCCCCCTTGTCTCTCCCTCTCTCTCACCCCCTGCAGCGCGTGCCCGACGCCGCCCGGCTCGGCCAATGCCCGGCCTCACACGCGCGAGCGCCAGCGCCTCTCCCCGCTCTCTCTCCTTCTCCCTGGCGCCCTACTCCATCCTCACGAACGCCGTAGACAGCCCCGTTCCCCCTCCAACGGCCACCTGAGCCGATCCCGCGGGCGCCCGTAGGCCACGCCTACGGTGGACCTCGGCCAGCCTATATAAGGCAGCCCCAACCCTCTCTGTCCCTCCCTGTTGCCTCTCCACGCTCCCAACCAGCCTCCCGCACCACTCGCTTCTCTCCAGAACCACCCGAGCTCGAGATCGAGCTCGAGCTCCGCCGCCTCGGCTCGTCGGCGTCCGCGCGGTACAGGCCTTCTCCGCCCCAGCTCTCTCTTGATCTGGAACCGCGAGGCACCACTGATTCTTTCCCCTCTCTTTCCCCCTTGTTTTGAAGCCGGAAACGGCCGGAGCCACCGACGCCCGAAGCGCCTCCGCCGCGGGACCTCGTCACCGGCGAAGCAGGCCACTCCGGCGACTGTCTCCACCACCACCAGAACCGCGACTCGCCTCGAGTCCAACGGTAGCCTCCGCACTCTTCCTGCCTGTTCTCAGACGCCGCCGCGAAGCTCGCCGTCGCCTCTGGCTGGAGGTAGACAACGGCCGCCGTGGGGCCGGCCCGTCATCCTCACGCCCTGACGGGTGGGATCCACTTGTCAGGTTTAAAGCGTCTTGTGGCCTACAAGACCGATCCGCCGTCGGTGAAGGCGATTCAGCCTTTACGCCTTGACGTGGCGGCGCGTGGGCTGGGTTTTTCCCCTGGCCTGCTGCCGTGGCCTCTTCGCCCAAAGGGCATAGCGCCGTTTTCTTTTTCCTTTTCTCGTCTTATTTCCAAAAATTCCACATGACAGAATATTAATCCAAATGAATTGATTCCAATTTCTAAATTCCTAGAATATTGCAGCCTATTTAATGGTGCAACTTTCATTCAAATCCAACAACCTTTTCTTCTCTCAGAATATTTAAATGTGATTTTTAGCATTTAAATAAGCCTTTGAAAATCCATATCTCCTATCCTGCTACTCCAGAACCAAAACCAAGACTTGCCCCCTTCCTAGCTTTCCTCCTAGTATTTAACAAAAGTAAGTTGACATTTTTCTAAGCACTTTGACTTTTCTGTTTTTATTATTGTCTTATTTTCCCGTTGTTTTCTTGCGACGTTAGATCCCGTATATGACGAGGTAGCCGAGGAAGAAGGCGGAGCAGGGCCTGAAGACTTTGAAGATCAAGCCAACCAAGGCAAGCAGCCCTTTGACCATGACTATGAAACCCCTTTATGTGCATGTCATTTATAGCTCTTCATTATTGTTGCATCGGAATCATGGTGAGATGGTGAACCACGTGGGTTGGTTGCCTCCGTTGTTTTCCTGTTGATACTTGCATTGTGCATGGCCCTACCAACTCATGAGGGTTATGCCGGTGGGAGTAGATAGGATGCTAAGTAGTGCTACGCAAAAAGGGACGGGAATATGCATGGTGATGGAGACAAAATATTTTCAAAGTCTTTTTTTTGAAAACCCCGTCGGGTGCCACTTATGCCCGAGGGAGATGATGAGATGGGTGACCACTTGATGATGAAGTGGTGTGCCAAGCAAATGGTGTGTTGTTTTCAAAACGGATTGGTCGGAGTTGCGACCGTTATTCCAACCTTACATGCGCGACCACTCTACCCTTATATGGGAAAGGGCATTATCGAGTACCTAGGCCAATACTAGCTTGGAGCCCGCATTACTAGTGACGGGGGAGAGTTGGTGCTCTCTCTTGGGATGGGGTCGTGCCAGATAGGGCGGCCATGACCATCTTTATGGGGCACCGGACACACCGTTGGTACCCCGTGCCAGAGGTATGTGATGAATATGGGAGCAAGGCTCCACAAAAATGTTATGTGAAATGTTGGGCACGGGGGTTACTGCCAATCGAGTGGACTTCATGTTAGTGTCGGCTAGGGAAAGGTAGTGATCGGGTGCTTACCCCGGGTACTTGAGGTACCGCGGGTCGTGGATTGACACGGAAGTTCCCCGGATCTAGTCGGTAAAGTGTGCAACCTCTGCAGAGTGTAAAACTATTCAATAGCCGTGTCCACGGTCATGGACAGTTGGGTAACCGGTCTTGGGCTACGCCCACTTTTTTCAAACCCAAAGTGTGTGAGATGATGGAGATGTCTTGGATCAAGTCAAAGGACTTGACACGATTGAGATGGGTTGGTGCCCACTGCTTATGATAAATGGGTTGGTGCCCATTCTATTTATGTTGATATCTGTGACCAGTTCTCATGGTTACTTGAATTCTCTTGATGCATGCTTTATAGGATGTTGAACATGTCCTTGCACTCAAAACTAGCTTTATGCAAAACTTTACCTATGTCATGCATTATTGTACCTTGAACCAAATCATGGGTTGCTTAAGTAGTACATTCAAAGTACTCATTGGCTTGCCACTGGTTATTTAATTGACCAGGGCATGGAAGAACCGGAGTTTGAAGAAGAGTTCTTTGGAGACGATCATGCGAACTAGGACGCTTCCCGATGTAATGCCCGTAGGGTTAAGGCGATGGCATGGGTTCTACTTATCGACGCATTTATTTCTGCTGCTATGTTTCATTTGGTGTTCAGCCCTTAAGGCTTTATCGATGTAAGACTTGACCATAATGGTCACAATTTGTGTAAGACGGTATTTATGGATGTAAGACTCTTGTTATTTAGCTTCTTTGTGTTCAGTGAGCATTGATCTCTGGGATCACTGTACACGTACATTCGGTGATCACGACTTGTGAGTCGGGGTCCCCACAGAGCTGGTACCAGAGCCATCCTGACTGTAGGAAGCCTTAGTTAGCCTGGACGTTAGTTAGAGCGAGACTATCCACAAGATTACCCATATACCTATGTTTTATGTTAGTATCCCAAACATAGGTCACATTCCTTTATTGACCCTTCCCCTTCCACTTTTGTAGATGGCCGCGTGCAGGGACTTCACGACCACTGGGTTTCCCGTGCTCCTTGAGGATAGCCTCAGGAAGTGCCAGTTCACTCGAGTTCCCACCTTCTCCTACCACGAGCACTGGGTCGACAGCACCAAGAAGGAGTATCACGTGGAGGTAGTCGTGAGGGCGAACGACGCCCCGACGAGCTGGTTCTTTGAGGGACCCCAGATGGCGACACTGCTCCTCGCCGTGGAGACTGCTGCCCTCAAGGCGCTGACTCGCCTCCGGGATCTCCTGCCAGAGATGGCGAGAGAGCCAGCCACTCGTTACCTGCCTTATTGTAAGGAAGGTGACGATGAGAGCAGCGCACCAGCACCACCCTTGGATGAGGGACTTTCTCTCCGCTTCCAGACCTACTTCAGCTTGTGTGCCGACAGCCGCACAAAGACTGCCTCGAGTCGACGGAGCTTGAAGGAACTCCATGAGACCAAGGAGCTCCTTCAGATAGTTCAGATGAAGGCGACAGGATCAAGAAGGATGGAGCACCCTGGACAGCCCGCAGAGCTTATCGAGGCGGGCGACCCCACAGTCGCACATGCCGAGGGATTACCTCAGCCACGCCGTATGACGGCAAAGGAGTACCGCAACCTCTTCACGACGCCACCAGCAAAGCAGCGCTGTGTTCAGCTCCTTCACTCCCCCGCTTCCTCAAGCGATGAAGAGACTAAGACAGATGAAGATGAGGAGGAAGACCCAGAGGAGCCAGAATACCCGACCGAGCATTCCACCACTTAGACTCCGTTCAGGACTAGGATAGGCTAGCTCGTAGCCTATGGTAGGATAGGTCGTGTACCCCTTTTGCGAAGTCGAGTCCTTGTAATGGTTCTTATGAAACCATGTTATGTTGTGTTTGCTTTCAACTTTCTTTGATGAAGTTGTACTTTCCCTTCAAGGAACTTGTAAACGACTACATTTCCCATTCGGTTTAATACATGAGTTTGGCCCTTCTGGCCTTTGTTTAACTTAATTTGTGTCACACCACCCCCTTACTAGGTATCCCATCTATATTGCTTTCCTCATTTTATATTCCCAATCATGAGACCTTGACCGCTCCAACAGATGCTGTTGTAACACGATTGGTACCTCTACCCAGCCGCAAGAAGCCGGAGGTTCTGCTGAGGCCGGAGCCAGCCAGGACCAAGCCCAAGGACAGACTCCACCACCACCACCTCCTCCAAGCATGGACATGGCTCAGCTTCTCCAAGCCTTCCGAGAGGAACGCCAAGCCAACACTGCAGCCCTCCAGATGATTGCTCAAGCTGTCAATCGCCAGCCGGCGGGACACGGCCATGGACGCTCCACACCGGTGGAGTTCAAGAAGCATGCACCACCCACCTTCATCGAGACTGCTGAACCCCGGATGCGCACGATCGGGTCCGCACCATTGAGGATCTGCCGGCACTAGTCGGATGCACCGAGGACCGTGATAAAGTGGCGATGCCGCCCATGTCTCGGGGAACTGCGGAGCTTGGTGGGATGGATTCAAGGCTATGCATGCTGAGCAGACATCACTTGGGACACCTTCAAGACAGAATTCCGCAAGGCCCACATTCCTTCCGAATCATGGCCATCAAGAAGCGTGAGTTCCGAGCCACAAGCAAGGTAGTAGCACTGTCAAGGAGTACATGCAGAAGTTCAGTGTTCTCTCGAGGTATGCCCCGAGGATGTCAAGACCGATGCTTTGCCAAAATGGAGCGCTTCATGGAAGGCCTTAACCAGACTCTGCGATTTCGCTTGTTGTGTGTGACCGCCCAACCTTTCCTGATCTGGTGAACAAGGCACTCATGCTTGAGGACAAGCGACGTGCCTTGGATGACACTCGAAGCGCAAGATGATCGGCAAGGGTAGCTCCAAAGAACGAAGCCTCGCCTGTGGCAGCCAGCCCCGGTCAAGTCAACCTATCAAGAACCACGAGCCTCGCACCCGCACCAACTATCCACCTCAGCAGATGCCAACCCCTGTGCCAGCTTACAACAACCCCAATAACAATGCTGGCAAGGGCGTCATCCCCAACCAAGTCACTTGCTTCGGATGTGGACAGCCAGGACACTACTCCAAGAATTGCCCCAACAAGAAGCCCGACGCCCCGCGCCCCAATGCGCAGAACCCAGGACAAGGCTGTGGAATGCCACCAAGAAACCAAGCTCCCCGCAACCTGCCCAACAACGGCAGGGTTCGTGTGAATCATGTCACTGCGGAAGAATCCCAGGAAGACCCGACGTCGTCTTTGTAATGCGTTCATGTCAATTCAGCACCATAATCTGTTTTGTTTGATTCTCGAGCCACGATTCTTTTATCACCCAAAGTTTTTCATTAAAAACTGGCATGACCCCTACACCCCTGAATAACCCTATGGTGGTGCAAACCCCCGGAGCAGAGATGAGAGCCAAGATAGGATGTAAAGGAGTCGGGATTACCATTAACGGGGTAGACTTCCTAGAAGACCTTATCATCCTAAAATCACAAGGCTTGGATGTGATCTTGGGAATGAATTGGCTCAGCAAGCACCAAGGCTTGATTGATTGCGCCAACCGGACTGTCACTATGACCAATGACCGAGGAGTCGAAGTTAAGTTTGCCTCCAACCCCTCCTCTGCTCAAGCCAACCAAGTCAATTGTCTGACTGAAGTTGGGTTGGAACAAGTGTCGGTAGTCTGCGAATATCCCGATGTTTTTCCTGATGAATTACCAGGAATGCCTCCTGACCGAGACATTGAGTTCATCATCGAGCTCATACCCGGAGCAGGACCCATCTATAAGAAGCCTTATAGGATGGGATCGGAGGAGTTAGCAGAATTGAAGAAGCAGCTGGAAGAGCAGTTGAGGAAGGGATTTATCCACCCTAGTGCCTCCCCTTGGGGATCACCTGTTCTGTTTGTGGCGAAGAAGGACGGTACCATCCGCCTATGCATTGACTACCGCTCCCTCAATGAAGTTACAATCAAGAACAAGTACCCACTTCCCAAGATTGAAGATCTGTTTGATCAACTCAATGGGGCCAAGGTGTTCTCCAAGATCGACCTCGGATCTGGGTACTACTAATCAAGATCGACCCCAAGATATTCAAGACGGCATTCAGAAACAGATATGGCTCAGATGAATGCACGGTCATGTCCTTTGGGTTGACCAATGCCCCACTTACTTCATGTATCTCATGAATAAGGTCTTCATGGAATATTTGGACAAGTTTGTCGTTGTCTTCATTGATGACATCCTTGTCTTCTCGAAGTCGGAAGAAGAGCACGAGCAACACTTGAGGATGGTCCTAGACAAGCTTCGAGAGCACCAACTGTATGCCAAGTTCAGCAAGTGTGAATTCTGGCTGCGTGAAGTTGGATTCTGGGTCATGTTCTAACTTGAAGAGGGATTGTCGATCGACCTGCTAAGATTGAAGCCGTGGTCGAATGGCAATCCCCGAGCAATGTGAAGGAAGTCGAAGCTTCCTCGACTCGCAGGATATTACCGCAAGTTCGTTGAAGGATTCTCAAGCATTGCCCACCCATGACTCAGCTCTTGAAGAAGGACAAGAAGTTCAATGGATGCCGGTGCGAAGAGAGCTTCGTGAGTGAAGAAGAGGCTAACCATCGCCCGAGCTTCGCCACACCGATATACACAAGGAGTTTGTGATATATTGTGATGCGCCAAGAATCGGATGGGAGGTGTTCTGATGCAAGAAGGCGAGTCGTAGCCTACCTTTCAAGGCAACTACGACCTCACGAAGAGAACTATGCTACTCACGACCTCGAGCTAGCAGCGATGGTTCATGCCACAAGACTTGGCGACATTACCTCCTGGAAAGCGATGTGAGATATACACGGATCACAAAAGTCTGAAGTATATTTTCACCAAAGGAATTGAACATGAGGCGAGAAGATGGCTGGAGTTGATAAAGGATTATGACCTCAGTGTTCAATACCACCCTGGAAAGGCTAATGTGGTAGCAGATGCGTTGAGCAGGAAGGCTTGCTCCTTGAATGCTATGCTAAAGCACAAGCAACCCTCCTTGTATGAAGAACTTGAAAGCTTCGGGTTGGGCTGGTTGCACCAGTTCTTCTTGGCCAACCTCGAAGTTAAGCCTACCTTGATGGATGATATCAAGAAAGCTCAGAAGGGGCATGAGAGTATTGAAGGCATCAAGAGGAAGATCAAGGAATGCAAAGCCTCAGGATTCTCAGAAGATGAGGAAGGAATTTTGTGGTTTGGGAATCGCATCTGCGTGCCCAACAAGGTTGAGCTCAAGAACCTGATCTTGCAAGAAGCTCATGACAGCCCATATTCCATCCACCCTGGAGGCACCAAGATGTATCAAGACCTGAAGGAAAATTTTTGGTGGCACGGGATGAAAAGGGAGATTGCCACCTATGTTGCAAAATGTGACGTAAGAGGGTCAAATCTGAACATCAACGACCCGCTGGGTTGTTGCAACCCCTCAAGGTACCTGAATGGAAGTGGGACAAAGTCGGGATGGACTTCATCAGCGGTTTACCCAGGTCAAGCAAGGGACATGACTCAATATGGGTCATCGTTGACCATTCGACCAAGGTGGCCCACTTCATTCCTGTCAAGACAACCTACAAGGGGAACCAGTTAGCCAGTCTCTACATCAACCGAATTGTGAGCCTTCATGGTGTTCCCAAGGAGATTGTGTCGATCGAGGAACCCAGTTCACCTCAAGGTTTTGGAAGAAATTCCAGGAGGCCATGGGGACCAAGTTGTCCTTCAAAGATCGCTTTCCACCCACAGACCGGAGGTCGACCGAAGCGAGTGAATCAAATACTCAAGACATGCTCCGAGCCTGTGTCTTAGCTTATGGAGCTAAGTGGGAAGACTGCCTCCCTTTCGCCGAAGTTCTCTTACAACAACAGCTACTGTGCAAGCCTTCGATGGCACCATTTGAAGTGTTATACGGCGGAAGTGCGTACACACTCTCAATTGGTCGAGACCGTGAAGGACTTGTCTTTGGGCCGGATATCCTCCGTGAAGTCAAGAGCAAGTCCAGCTTGTCGAGAGCGCCTCAAGTCCGCCAAGTCAAGACAGAAGAGCTATGCCGACTCACGTCATAGAGACATAAACTTCCGAGTTGGAGACCATGTCTATCTCCGGTCACCCTCTCAAAGGAGCCCAGCTTCCATGTCAAAGGAAAGCTCGCCCGAGATACATTGGCCCCTTCAAGATCATGGAACGACGAGGAGAAGTGGCTTACCTGTTGGAACTTCCACTGAACTTTCGATGTGCACAACGTGTTCCACGTGTCACAACTCCGAAGTGTCTCCAAGTTCCGCATAAGCCTGATCTCTACAAGGACGTCAATCACCAAGCCATTGACCTTCACCTGATTTGACTTATCGCGAGAGGCCCATCTGCATTCTCGATGAGGCCGAGCGATGCACTCAAGCCGCACCATCAAGTATTTCAAGGTCCAATGGAGCAATCACACCAGAAAGAATAACTTGGGAGCGTGAAGACTACCTTAGATCCGAGTTCCGTATCTCTTTAAAGTTTAGTTTAGGAATCTCGGGACGAGATTCTTGTAAGGGGGTAGGTCTGTCACACCTGCATTTTGTAACATTTCATTTTCATTAATAAAGCATGAAAATTTGGACCAACAAAACTTTTTGCATTATTTGGCTTTTATTTGGAGTTGGTTCTCTCTCGTGATTCTTTTCAAGTGCTTCTTGAAGTCAACTACTCCACCTCTATATTTCACCTCCTTACCCCAAGCTCCCCGACCAATGACCATGCCATTTGTATAGTGCAATATAGAATTTTCTTACAAAAATAATTTGGCCGAAAGTATTTTCTAAATTTAGTTTTCCAAAACCCCTGAATTGAGGTTTGCAATTGCAAGTACTTGATTAAGGGCAGTAAAAATCTTTCCAAAAATATATTTGACTCCTATTAGATATAGGGTACCCGAAACCACAAAATATAATTTTAAAAGTTGTTTTACTATTTTATTTAAAAGCTTTTTCTTAAGGCCAGAAATGGTCTTTAATAGGGAAAAATTATTTTATTGTTTTAAAAATATTTGACAAAATTTAGGGAAACTCATAGGACATATATTGTCCATATATAAGAGTTTCAACACATGGTCATGTTCAAAATATTAGTCAAATCCCTCTAAAACCCTTTCTGGATATTTCAAGCTTTTGAAATATTTACAAAGGAAATATTCTTCAAAAATTCCAGGAAAATTCTATCATGTCACATATGACATATTAGATGATCTTGCCAAGTCTCATGACTTGGAGAACAAGATGACATCATCAAAACCCTTCAAAACCATTTCTGTCCATTCTGAAGTTTGATCAACTTTACATTGCCAAATGTGTCCAAATGTGCTCAAACTTGGTGAACATGCTTCATGGGTCCAATGATGCATCTAGACCAAATGGCACAGGTTGGAGAAGAGGAAATCTTGGTCAAAGTGCCTCAAAACCCTTTCTGACCAGAATCAAATTTGAACAACTTTGTACTACCAACTTCTTCTCCAAGACACCAACTTTGGTGAGCCTGATCATGTGACCAAATAAGGCTACCACACCAAGTGGTACATCAAGGAGAAATGATCTACTCCACTGGATCTACACAAATCCATTTCTGCCCATTTCTAGGGTTTGCAAGAGTTGCATTGGCAACTTTGTCCAAATAAGCTCTAAATGGGTGGAAGGCCCTAAATATATGTGACATTTCACCCCATGGAGTATCTTGGCCAGTGGAAGTCATTAGCTTTTCCAAAACTCCATCAAACACCTTCTGGCAGATAACTAAAATGCCTATTTTTGCCACTTTCACTAATCTCCTTGAGTTCATCTTTTTACCACAACCCCTCCTCACTCCCCTCTGTCACTTAGATGCTTTTCTACCCGAGGAAGCAATGTGGAAGAAGGGGGGAATCACGTTTGTCCTCTCTGGACAACAGTTTCCTCTCTCTCTCACAGCCTCTCTCTCTCCCCTCTGCACCCCAGAGCATCCAAGGCCCTTTCCTGGTTTTGCCCCCCCCACCAGAGCTCCCAGGACAGAGTGGACGCTGACATGACGCGAAAAGCCGCGGGTGCTGGCCAAAGTCGCGCTCTGGAGTGCCTGACAGAGCGCTGACCGTTGACACCGCGCCTCCCGACCACCTCGTGCCTCCCCCTCGCGCCAGTTGATGTGTCTCGATGTCTGCGACACGCCGCTGCAGCAGCCCCTTGTCTCTCCCTCTCTCACCCCCCCAGCAGCGTGCATTCGATGCCGCCCGGCTCGGCCAATGCCCGGCCTCACACGCGCGAGCGCCAGCGCCTCTCCCCGCTCTCTCTCCTTCTCCCTGGCGCCCTACTCCATCCTCACGAACTCCATAGACAGCCCCGTTCCCCCTCCAACGGCTACCTGAGCCGATCCCGCGGGCGCCCGTAGGCCACGCCTACGGTGGACCTCGGCCAGCCTATATAAGGCAGCCCCGAGCCTCTCTCTCCCTCCCTGTCGCCTCTCCACGCTCCCAATCAGCCTCCCGCACCACTCGCTTCTCTCCAGAACCACCCGAGCTCGAGATCGAGCTCGAGCTCCGCCGCCTCGGCTCGTCGGCGTCCAGCTGCAGTCAGGCCTTCTCCGCCCAGCTCTCTCGTCTCCGAACCGCGAGGCGCCACCGATTCTTTCCCTCTCTTTCCCCCTTGTTTTGCAGCCGGAAACGGCCGGAGCCACCGACGCTCGAAGCGCCTCCACCGCGGGACCTCGTCGCCGGCGAAGCAGGCCACTCCGGCGACCGTCTCCACCACCACCAGAACCGCGACTCGCCCAGAGTCCAACGGTAGCCTCCGCACCCTTCCTGTGCCAGTATCGCCGCCGCGAAGCTCGCCGTCACCTCTGGCGGAGGTAGACGACGGCCGCCGTGGGGCCGCCCGTCGACTCACGCCTCGACGGGTGGGATCCACCGTCGGTTTAAAACATGCGAAGGCCACACAAGACCGATCCGCCGTCGGTGAAGGCGATTCAGCCTTTACGCCTCGACGTGGCGGCCGTGGGCTGGGTTTTTCCCCACAGGCCTGCTGCTGCCGTGGCCTCTCCGCCCAATGGGCACAAATGCCGCTTTCTTTTTCCTTTTCTGTCTTATTTCCAAAAATTCCACAGGACAGAATATTAATCCAAATGAATTGATTCCAATTTCTAAATTCCTAGAATATTGCAGCCTATTTAATGGTGCAACTTTCATTCAAATCCAACAACCTTTTCTTCTCTGTAAATATTTAAATGTGATTTTTACCATTTAAATAAGCCTTTGAAAATCCATATCTCCTATCCTGCTACTCCAGAACCAAAACCAAGACTTGCCCCCTTCCTAGCTTTCCTCCTAGTATTTAACAAAAATAAGTTGACATTTTTCTAAGCACTTTGACTTTTCTGTTTTTATTATTGTCTTATTTTCCCGTTGTTTTCTTGCGACGTTAGATCCCGTATTTGACGAGGTAGCCGAGGAAGAAGGAGGAGCAGGGCCTGAAGAATTTGAAGATCAAGCCAACCAAGGCAAGCAGCCCTTTGACCATGACTATGAAACCCCTTTATATGCATGTCATTTATAGCTCTTCATTATTGTTGCATCGGAATCATGGTGAGATGGTGAACCACGTGGGTTGGTTGCCTCCGTTGTTTTCTTGTTGATACTTGCATTGTGCATGGCCCTACCAACTCATGAGGGTTATGCCGGTGGGAGTAGATAGGATGCTAAGTAGTGCTACGCAAAAGGGACGGGAATATGCATGGTGATGGAGACAAAATATTTTCAAAGTCTTTTTTTTGAAAACCCCGTCGGGTGCCACTTATGCCCGAGGGAGATGATGAGATGGGTGACCACTTGATGACGAAGTGGTGTTCCAAGCTAATGGTGTGTTGTTTTCAAAACGGATTGGTCGGAGTTGCGACCGTTATTCCAACCTTACATGCGCGACCACTCTACCCTTATATGGGAAAGGGCATTATCGAGTACCTAGGCCGATACTAGCTTGGAGCCCGCACATTAGTGACGGGGAGAGTTGGTGCTCTCTCTTGGGACGGGTCGTGCGGATAGGGCGGCCATGACCATCTTTATGGGGCACCGGACACACCGTTGGTACCCCGTGCCAGAGGTATGTGATGAATATGGGAGCAAGGCTCCACAAAAATGTTATGTGAAATGTTGGGCACGGGGGTTACTGCCAATCGAGTGGACTTCATGTTAGTGTCGGCTAGGGAAAGGTAGTGATCGGGTGCTTACCCCGGGTACTTGAGGTACCATGGGTCGTGGATTGACACGGAAGTTCCCCGGATCTAGTGGGTAAAGTGTGCAACCTCTGCAGAGTGTAAAACTATTCGAATAGCCGTGTCCACGGTCATGGACAGTTGGGTAACCGCTCTTGGGCTACGTCCACTTGTTTTCAAACCCAGTGTGTGTGAGATGATGGAGATGTCTTGGATCGAGTCAAAGGACTTGACACGATTGAGATGGGTTGGTGCCCACTCTGTTTATGATAAATGGGTTGGTGCCCATTCTATTTATGTTGATATCTATGACTAGTTCTCATGGTTACTTGAATTCTCTTGATGCATGCTTTATAGGATGTTGAACATGTCCTTGCACTCAAAACTAGCTTTATGCAAAACTTTACCTATGTCATGCATTACTGTACCTTGAACCAAATCATGGGTTGCTTGCGAGTACATTCAAAGTACTCATTGGCTTGCCATTGGTTATTTAATTGACCAGGCATGGAAGAACCGGAGTTTGAAGAAGAGTTCTTTGGAGACGATCATGCGAACTAGGACGTTTCCCAATGTAATGCCCGAGGGTTAAGGCGGATGGCATGGGTTCTACTTATCGACGATTTATTTCGCTGCTATGTTTAATTTGGTGTTCAGCCCTTAAGGCTTTATCGATGTAAGACTTGACCATAATGGTCACAATTTGTGTAAGACGGTATGTTTGGATGTAAGACTCTTGTTATTCAGCTTCGTGTGTTCAAGTGAGCATTGATCTCGGGATCACTGACACGTACATTCGGTGATCACGACTTGTGAGTCGGGGTCCCACAGAGCCGTTCTTGAGAGAGCGGTGGATACGAGTGGGTTTTGGGTGGACCCAGGCCACAAGCCTGCAGATCGTTTTGGGCCTGGCCCAACAGCTCTCGGCACTGTATGGGCCCAGGCAGGGGCTCTGTCGGTGTAGACTAAAGTAGGGGTACCTTAGTACCCGAACTTGTCTGCACGGGCGGTTGCAGCACCCCGTGGCAAGGCTCGCCAGGCGTCCGCCAAGACCCACCGTCATTTCCATTTACTGCCATTCAAGAACAAAGTATTAACTAAGAAGACAAAGCCTCGGCAAGAGGAGCGTGCCGGGAAGTACAAGGCCCCGGCAGGAAGAGCTTGCCGGGAAGGACAAGGCCCCGGCAAGAGGAGCTTGCCGGGAAGGCCAACCAAGGCGCTTCCAGAAAACTTGCCGCGACGCCCCGCGCGTCCCGGCAAGGCCCGGCGACCGGCAAGCTTGCCGGCGCAACAAGAGAAGGGTCATGCAAGGCGCTTGCGCAGCAAGGCTGCCACCCCACACCCAAGCTCCAGCGCATCCAACGACGTGTCATCCTGTGGCCATCCCAGGAGCACGTGGCGAGGCGCTGTGCAGCCATGCGGTGCGAGGTGGCAAGCGGAGCTGACAAGGAGGCCATCATGGCGATCGGTGGCACCCCTAACGGTCGTTTACTCGCACTGTTGGGGCGACCGGACGGGCATTAAAGGCCCTTGTCCCCTGCCGTCAGAGTTAGGTAGGGGACACTGTTGGACACTGTTGTACCAACCTGCGTTTTTACTCTTTTACCCCCTCTTTCTGCGTTGCCACCTGTCGGTGACCCCCTTAGACTATAAAAGGGAGGCCCATGCACACATAGAAGGGGTTCAGTCCATTCGACACATCCAACACCACTACACACTCACGCTCTCGAGCAAGAACAAATACAAACACAAAGCAGCAGTAGGAGTTTTATCTCTCTGGAGAGCTCCGAAGCTGGGTAAAAAAAACCTGCGTGTCGTCGCCTCGATCTGCTCTGCACGCGCCCTCCGCTCCCTTGCCGGACTAGAAGGGGCCCCCTGCCCCATAGGTGCTCGTGCCCTCAGCGTACCACGACAGTGTATGAAAGGGAAAATGGAGGGAGAGGTACGGGGAACCATGTTTTTGGGACGCGCATGTCTGAAATAGGGGAAAGTTACGAACTTAGCCCCCGTTTAAATTTTGGATGTCTTGTCGGCTGGGGATAGGACGGTAATCTCGCATCTCGCCAATATTTGCCCAGAGCTATTTCGGGCGACGAGAGGGTGGTTGGCGCCCATGGATGGCGCCCAAAGTGTATGAACGGGGCAGACAGGTAGGGCGGTTGTGTCACGTGTGAGTGAAGTTACAAACTTGCCCCTATTGAAAATATTTGCCTACATCGATTTCGGCCGAGTCGAGTTTGTTTTGCCGCCCATCGTGTATGAATGGGGAAATGGAGGGAGAAACAGAGGTCTTTCGGACGAGCTTGAATCAAATGTGTTTTGCCGCCCATGTTTGGCGCCCACCGTGTCGGAATGGGCTCAGAGGCGGTCGTGTCACGTCTAATTGAAGTTACTAACCTACCCCTATTTAGAGCAGTGGAAATCAGGCCGATGGATTGTCCATGTAATGGGTAGACAGTAATTTTCATCTCCCAAACACTTGGCTTCAGGCAGCCGACGTGGGAGTGGACATTTTGCCACTTCTTTCGAATATTCGAACAATAAGCATCCACGTTAACCCTGGCAACTAAATTCGAATCCATTTTGTATTCCTATACGAATCTTTATAAATCATTCTATGTGTTTTTATATATCTTCAAAAGGACAAAAATGATGTATTCCACTGTCATATATGAATATGGTTTACAAATGCCGATACTCAAATTAAGAAGCTAGAATCCAGTTTAAGATGAATTCGAATATTTTGAATACTTCATGTCCAACTCAAATGTCACACGCAACATAATGTGTACTCCCATTTAGATATGTACACAAGCGATGTATGAAGATTCAAATACCGAGTCAATCAACCAAGAATGTACAAACCTAACAGACATATAAACACTTATAGAGTATATGGATCAATAATATCAACTAACATACATAAGCCAGACTGCTATACTTTTTTTGCTACAACAACATCCTTTTTTAGCCAAGCTACTACAACATCTTAGCCCTTTTCGATGCGTGCCACTTATGGTCCATCTATACTACTATTATTGCTGAATGCACATTCAGCCCGATTGGCATATTGGAAGGTCTGGCACAATAATCAAAATGAAATGTCTCTGAGTCTTATCAATTAATACAGACTTGTGCTCAAATAAAATTACAAACCAAAAAAAATTATTACATGATCTCTAAAACAAATGGTTTGATTGATTACATGAACAAACAACACAAAGGTTATTCAACGATGGAAAGAACATTTCACTTATGATTTACCAAGTGGGAATTTAATTTCCTTTTTTCCTTCAGAACCATAACAATGTGGTCAGTCTCAACTTGCTTCGTTTTGAAATCCACTAAATATTAAATTGTTGTCTTGAGTACTGCTTGTGATTGTGATGTTTGCTTCCTCAACATGTCAACTTCATCTCTAAGTGCAGAAGCATAATCTCTTTCTACCACTAGTTTAGCCTCTAGAGCATCAGCAGTTGGCAATTCATAATGCATGATTGGGCCGGTGCCACTGCTGTGGGATCATACAACGTCCATGGGGACCTCGCTCTTTGATCTTGGGCTAACCTGTTTTGCCATTAAAGTTCCGATTGGATTCAGAAAAGTTGATGTTAGCAAAACATCTCAACTGGGAGTTAAAACAGCAAACCAGTTAAACAAAAAAGGAATTCAAGAGTTTCAATTGGATGCTGAAAAGTAGTTATTAACATCATTGTAACCATTGTTGCATCAGCAAAGAAGTTAAACAAAGAAGTAGCTATTTAAGTTCAGGCAAACATGTAATTCTTAACTATAAGTATCAAACACATAGATAGGCGCAGTCCATAATGTGATTAACAGGCTGTGGCATTATGTAATCAGTAGAAAACTAAATTAAGCCAAGCAACGTAATTGAAATTGAACAATTTTGCAATAAGTGGCTAACTAAAATTCTGGGACGGAGGTAACTGAACTTACGCTAGTTCTTTGTACAGGCACACTGCAACTTCTTTTTCGCTTACAAGGTTGTACGAAGGAGTCCATGGCATCATTTGCTTGGATACGCAGTCCAAATACTTCTTTCTTCCCACAATGCATTGGTAAGTCGAATGGTTAATCTGGTAAGATGGTGCGTCATTGATATGTTATATGAGGACGTGTAGTCAGACTAGTTGTAGCCACACACATCACACTAGCTTTTACTGTATATTTCATCCGATTACTTTTGACATATCGAGATCTAAGCAATCTACAATAGGATGAAAAGACTGGCATCCTTCACATTATTGGCGGACTCAGTTCATAGAAACAAGCATTTCCTGGTGCTTGCAAGATTAGCATGCGCAACGAGCAGGTACATCACATCCCTAATTATATCTTATTCAACTCTTCAATTTCTGGCCAATAGTTAAACCTGACGGTGTTGTAAAACTGCTTGTATGTAGGGAATCTATGAGAAAATGAAACCAATTTCTACTTATTTTATAACTCCCCCAATCAATACTGAACTAACTGAATCTGATGTATCTAATCAAGTTTCCAGTGCAAACATACAAGCTCATGTTGTTCTTGAGGCTGAAGTGTCTAAGGATTAGACTGCTAATGAAGGATTTGATGCAAACATTTTACATGCTCCTGGTGATGAACATATAGCGTCTAATGAGGGATCTAATGCAACCATTTTGCAAGAGCATTGAAGGATTTAGTGTCTAATGATGATCTGCTATGTTGAGAGAGATATAGATATTTGCAAGCATTAATGACAAGCAAATTATAGTGCATTTTCATAGATTGAGGAATCATCGAGGCCATCTACCAGAAAGTCCCCGTATCATGACAACATAGCATAAATACTTTTCTAATCTGTTGTTTGAAACTATTGGCATACTTGTGCAGGATAGATATATTGATATGCAGTTTGCGCACTGGTTATAGGTGCAATTACACTTCGATATTTTCAGCCAGAGAGAGAATACTTCAAGCAGGTACAGACCATGTTTGTAGTCCTTGTAGACCATGTTGCATTTTGTGTTTTTTGGTGCTTGCATCATTTAGCGTTTATAATCTGAACGGTCATTAGCTAGTTTTCAAATTGCATGTAGCTTCACATTTCTCAAGTTATGTTGATTTCCGGAGTGCAAGTGCCTTTTTAAGTTAAATGTTCGTCCCTGGTAACTTGAATTCGTGGATCCACCACTTCACACAAATCATACACGAATGCCAGTATGAATTAAATGAAATGCAGGGACTTACGCTAGCTCGTTGTACAGGCTCACTGCAGTTGTGCTTGCGCTTGGGATGTTCCATGTACAAGTCCATGTTACCACTTGCTTGGATGTGCAGGCCTTGTGCTCCTTGCATCCATCTCTGCATTTTTAAACGAAAAATGGTTGATCAAAAAAGAGGAATCGACCTTGATGTTGTACCGGAGGACTGATACTTACAAGGTTATACGGGTGTGCAGGATGTGTACCAGATGTGCAGGATATCGTAGCGCCATCATGCTTCGCTAAAAAATGGATTTGCTTGTTTCAGATGATATCTCCAGAAGAAATAAGAGTTAAAGTCAGAGTTGCATAGGCGTGCAAGCTAAGAGAGCAGTGAAAGGATATCCAAACATCATCGGGACAGTGCACAAGGGAGTGATGTGTGGATACCTAGTTCGGGTCGGTGTTTGGGCATGCTCGCCTAGCTAGAGTGCGGGTAACTTCAGGGCCGTTGAGGGTGATGTGCTGGCGTTGGCTGGCCGTGCACGGATGTAGATCTTGAGTGGCAGCAGAGCACTACGATGCGGTGGACGAGACCGTTGGTGAAGCCCCGACGGCCTCGGTGGCGGAGGTGCGACGATGTGCTCGGGTAAGTACCCTCGGTGAGCTGGGAGACGGCGTTGGTGAAGGGCACCTAATGCGGTGGAAGTCGGTCTCTGTGAGGCACGTCAGCTGCGGCAGTCGACCTTGTTGGTGGACAACCCGGTGCGGTGGACGAGGGCGTAGATGAGGTAGCTCTGGTGCGGTGGTGAAGTTCGTCGTCGTCTTCATCATCGTCGTCCGGCATAGAGTTGGGGAAAGAGACGAGACGCGGGGCGATTCAAACTTTGCTTGGGTTGGCGCCGAATTAGGGATTTGAGAAATCTAGGCGCAGAAGGGGACGGTGGAGAAGGGAGATTTTGCAGGGCTGGAATTGGGGCCGCCAGATATTTCAATCCGAAACATGGAAGCGCGAACTTATTTTGTCATCGTCCTTTTGGGGGGGGAGGGGGGGCGTGGGTGGCTGGGTGCTACGCGTCCGTCCGACACACGCGACCACCACGAAACAACCCTGGTCTGCCTGGTGCGCCTAAATTTGAGAATGCAAACGAATATTCTTTCATTTGCAAACGAATCTGTATGTACTACCATACACTTGTTTCCCTTGCAATAATTAGTCATTCGAAATGAGATACTCCATCCGTTCACTTTTGTAAGTCGTTTCAGAAAACTTAAAATGAATTGTTTTGCACATTGTCTGAAATGTCTTCAAGGTCTTATAGAAGTGAACAGAGGGAGTACTATAAAATAGTTAATGAGGAGTTATTCGAAAAAATCGAAAAGGTATCCACGGTATCCACGCTAACTCGGATTAGAGTGTGTGTCACATAATTAGTTATTTGAATTAGAGTGTGTGTCACGTAGCGATCTCCAATTCTAATGTGGATTTCGCATTTCACTGTATCCATGCTACTTTTTTAATACAAATTCATATGTATATGATGAACACCATGGTAGTGAGAAATTTTTTGGATGGATTCAGACATATGACCTACAAAATAGCACAACAAATCGAGTCAATGGCAACTTTTCAAAACCTAGTATGGCACAAATTCGAAATAATTACCCATATGCATGGTCCTCAGTTCAAATCTTACAATGCACACCAAATTGAAACATCGATATCGTACTATCTACATTCAAATGTTGTTTTAGCCCCCAAGCACACACGCTACATACTTCATGTATCGGTCAATCTTCCTCTCCTAACCACCTTAGGAAGCTATCGGTTTCCAACACATGTTCATTCTTTCTCTCCATGTTTCGATGTCTAACTCTCTGAACTACACAACCCCCTTTTTCCACTCCGTTACCAAATGTATTTACCTCACACACCCGCCATTGCACCCCATGCCGAGCTCTCTCTCTCCCTCTCCCTCTCACCCTCTCGCGCTAAATTAATACATGCATTGCCTATCTAGCCCCCCCCCCCCAATCTCTCATACACACGCACGCACGTAGTCTATCTAGTCACTCCCTCGAGACTGTCTCACTCTTTCTTCCGCATGGCGGGCCACACTCGCTCAATCTTGCTTTCTTTATCCGAGTCTCGTTTAACCTCGTTTTCATTCACACAAAAATGATATATCTCCCTGTTCGGGCCTCGACCGACACACTCTATACTCTCTCACGCGGATTTTCCATCTAGGTCAGTCCATCCAAGCCGCCCCCACTCTTTCGACCTCATGTCGGGCCACGCTCGCTCAATCTCTCTCTCTCTATATATATATATATGTCTCGATTGACCTCGCTCTTTCTTGGGCAAAAACAATATATCACCATGTTTGATCCCAATTCGACCTATTCACGTTGTATACTCTCTGACGCACATTGTCTATTTAGGTCACTCTCTCCAACCCGTCTAACTCTTTTGATCACACGGCGACCCTATGTGATTGATTGACCTTGCTTCCTCCCACACACAAAATATATCTACACGTCTGTGACTGGATCATCTCTCAAGGTCTATCTTACAACCCTCAACCTTGCCAAAAGCTCAATTGGACAATATCTCTCCAGAGCATATATATCTGTTCAATGAATGTTGGACCACACTCACTTTGTCTCTCTATCTATATGTATCTCGATTGACCTAGCTTTCTCACACCGAATCTTCCACACATTGAAGCCACCTCTCCATCCCTCACTAAGCCGGAGCTATTTACATTGCGAGGGGCACTCTAACCTTGGATTAATTTGTGTAGGCATTTATTCCGGTCGGTTTTGATTATATTTTCGTAGCATTTGGCCCACAACTACACCAAACACCATCGCAACCCCCCCAACTCCCCAAGTTGATTTCCCTCTGGCTCGGTCATCTCTCTCTCTCTCTCACACGTCCTTTCTCGCCTTCAGCGTCGCACCATGGTATTATTGCAAAAAACTTTGTTGTTCTCTTTAATTATTATAAATAAGCTACAAAACTACACACCGATAGTCCACTTGGAATGGAACAAATTTCGACCCACAAATTAAGGTGCTACAAACTACACACCGAGGGGCCCACATGTCATGAAACAAATTTGGACCCATATACAAATTAAAAAATAAAGGACGAGGATCGAACATGCGACCAGGGCCTTCAAGTCGCACGTCAATAGGCAACATACGTAGAGCAGCAATGTTTGTTGTACCCCCTTTGTTCACATAATGTTTTCATATTACCACAGCCTATTTAATGGATAACATGTAATATTACTTTTAGTACTATTCACCTTCACTTACTGGTGGGTTCCATGTGTGCTCTCTCTCTCCTCCACTTTTGCATTTAGACGCACAGGCAAACACGAAGAACTCGCGGGCAATGTTGCCGTTGACCATATCTGGATGCGTTCACAAGTTACGGCACCAGTTTCACGTACTAGCAGCACTAGTAAGTGTGTACGTGCAATGCACGTTAATTTGGAAGTAAATTAAGTGCAAGTGGATATTAAGTAGAATATTATTTGCATGTTATTATGTGATTAGCACTATTTTTGGCATGAAATTAACTGCATGCTAAACGTGTTGAGCGCTTGACATTGAAGCTGTCTAGGTCGTTGGATGACAAGGAATACATGTGGCTTGATGACGATTTATATTTAATTTGATACGGCTCTAGCAGAACATTTAATCGATCAAACCATAGATTTTGTTCAGTCTGGCTCCGACTTTAAATTATATGATGATTGATATAAAATAAACGGAAATGATAAACGTTTGGATTTTAAGCATGGCAATCCGAACGTTTTTCATGGCAAATTTAGATTACATGGCGGCGGCGGCGGCGTCTTGCGGTGGGAAGCGGCTCCTCTGCTGTGCTCTATGTGTTGTCGGGCCACTGACCGACGGCGACGACGGTGTCTTGCGCCGTTGTTGGCGTACTCCTGGACGTTGACCTAGCTTCAAGGAAGGCCAAAATGTTCTGGACTTCGGAGCGAGTCAACAGGCAGGAGGAGGCGACTTGCGTTGGTGCAAGGAAGCGGTCAACGGCGGCCATCCATGCCTCTTTGGGGGGCACCGGCACCCGCGTGGGGACAGACGCTGTCAATGGCACCGCGGAGACATTCGTGTGCACGGGCACCGGCTTGGGCGCGCATGTTAGTGCACGTGTAGGCGCATGCACTGGCAGGGGCACGAGTACCGGCATGGGCTTGCACGTAAGTGGACGTCCAGGCGCATGCGCCGGCAGGTGCACGGGCACGTGAAAGTCGGAGGGGACCTCGTGTAACCCTGTGGCATCAAGCTCGGCGACAATGTGTGGCTCCCAGCCCATCAATGCCATTGGGATGGGCGCTGGTGCAGTCGGGGCGACGAGAGCCGGAACGGGAGCGGGGACTGGTGCGGCGTCTTCCCGCAAGGCCAGTTCAAGCTCGTCCCAAACCGCCTTATGTTCTTCAGACTCCTACTGGGTGTCTTCCTCAGGAAACTGGAAGACTAAGGGCAGACCATCTTGATGCGGCATGGCACACGTTTTAGGTCAGGCTACTTGGAGGTAGATGACATGATAATCGTAGAGGAAGAGAGAAGATTGTAGCGATGCCGTGTAGTGTGGGGTTGACTTTAAACTACGACGCCGGCGACATTAAAAGTGGGAGCAGTTGGGACGAAGGTGGGCGGCGGAGCCTGGTCAAAGGGCTCGCCTCCCGGTGAGCCTGCATAGCGGTCTGCTCACACGCCTCCCGGTCAGCCGGTGCAGCGGTTTGCTCGCACGCCCCCCGTCGACTCACACGCTTGCTCGGACGGCACCTGCCGATGAGAAGTGGGACTCGTGGCGGCACGTAAACTCCCACGGTTTCAATAGTGAAAGTGTTCGCCTTAACATGACAGGTCTTTGTTCCAAAATACCTTAGCTCTTCATTTGTTCAACTTGTCATAAGCAGCTTGTCTCAAATTGAAGAAAAAAAATGACGAAGTAATATTTGTGCCATATCACATAACCATGCTCAGTTTCAAGAATTTATGGTCGCTTTTGGATTTTCTGAAATTTAAGATCCAGGATTCGAAACAATATCATAACCTGCATCATGCAATAAATTTTCATCCATACATCTGTCCTATTGTATTTCTTAGTTAGACTTCAGACAAGTTAGACTTCAGAAAATTTGGTCAAACATTTATCTTAGTTAGACTTCAGACAAGTTATATATGCAGAGTAAAAGCATAATCCCTCCGTACCAGTGCATTGCCTGATATATTAACTCAAGTACTAGGCATGAAAAACGGGCTCAATTTTGTGCTCATCCTGGTGTAGTATTAGTAGTACTAGGAAATGCAGTTGACGGGTGACCTTGGCGAGCGGCGACCGAGGGAATTGAACCGTGCTCGGCACGGTAGGTAACGTTGTCTAGTTACTATAGCATCCCTCCGTTGTTCATCGGTAGTCATTAAGGACCGGGGACATGAGGGGAATTTCCTGTTGGGGAACGTTGCAGAAAATTAAAAAAATTTCCTACGGTTTCACCAAGATCTATCTATGAGTTCATCTAAGCAACGAGTCAAGGGAGTGAGATTGCATCTACATACCACTTGTAGATCGCGTGCGGAAGCGTTCAAGGGAAGGGTGATGATGGAGTAGTACTTGCCGTGATTCAGATCATCGATGACCATGTGCTGAACGGACAGCACCTCCGCGTTCAGCACACGAACGGTACAGAAGACGTCTCCTCCTTCTTGATCCAGCAAGGGGGAAGGAGAGGTTGACGATGATCCAGCAGCACGACGGCGTGGTGGTGGATGCAGCAGAACTCCGGCAGGGCTTCGCCAAGCTGTTGTGGGAGGAGGACGAGGTGTAGCAGGGGGAGGGAGGCGCCAATGCATAGGGTGCGGCTGCCCTCCCCCTTTCCCTCCTTTATATAGGCCCCCAGGGGGGGCGCCGGCCCTGGGAGATCCAATCTCCCAAGGGGGCGGCGGCCAGGGGTGTGGAGGGCCCCCCAAGGCAAGTGGGGCGCCCCCCCACCCTAGGGTTTCAACCCTAGGCGCAGGTGGTGGGCCAAGGGGGGCGCACCAGCCCACTATGGCTTGTTCCCCTCCCCACTTCAGCCCTTGGAGCCCTCCGGGATGGGTGGCCCCACCAGGTGGACCCCCGGGACCCTTCCGGTGGTCCCGGTACAATACCGGGTGACCCTGAAACTTTCCCGATGGCCTCAACAACACTTCCTATATATAATTCTTTAACTCCGGACCATTCCGGAACTCCTCGTGACGTCCGGGATCTCATGCGGGACTCCGAACAACATTCGGTATGCTTCATACTCATATTCATACAACCCTAGCATTACCAAACCTTAAGTGTGTAGACCGTACGGGTTCGGGAGACACGTAGACATGACCGAGACGACTCTCGGGCAATAACGAACAGCAGGATCTGGATACCCATGTTGGCTCCCACATGCTCCTGATGATCTCATCGGATGAACCATGATGTCGAGGATTAAACAACCCCGTATTCAATTCCCTTTGTCAATCAGTACGTTACTTGCCCGAGACTCGATCGTCGGTATCCCAATACCTCGTTCAGTCCTGTTACCGGCAAGTCACTTTACTCGTATCGTAATGCATGATCCCGTGACCAACCACATGGTCACTTTGAGCTCATTATGATGATGCATTACCGAGTGGGCCCAGAGATACCTCTCCGTCATACGGAGTGACAAATCCCAGTCTCGATCCGTGTCAACTCAACAGACATTTTCGGAGATACCTGTAGTGCACCTTTATAGTCACCCAGTTACGTTGTGACGTTTGGTACACCCAAAGAACTCCTACGACATCCAGGAGTTACACGATCTCATGGTCTAAGGAAAGGATACTTGACATTGGAAAAGCTCTAGCAAACGAACTACATGATCTTGTGCTATGCTTAGGATTGGGACTTGTCCATCACATCATTCTCCTAATGATGTGATCCCGTTATCAACGACATCCAATGTCCATAGCCAGGAAACCATGACCATCTGTTGATCAACGAGCTAGTCAAATAGAGGCTTGCTAGGGACATATTATGGTCTATGTATTCACACGTGTATTACGATTTCCAGATAATACAGTTATAGCATGAATAAATACAATTATCATGAACAAAGAAATATAATAATAATACTTTTATTATTGCCTCTAGGGCATATTTCCAATAGTCTCCCACTTGCACTAGAGTCAATAATCTAGTTACATTGTGATGAATCGAACACCCATAGAGTTCTGGTGTTGATCATGTTTTGCTCGTGTGAGAGGTTTAGTCAATGGATCTGCGACATTCAGATCCGTATGTACTTTGCAAATATCTATGTCTCCATCTTGAACATTATCACGGATGGAGTTGAGGCGACACTTGATGTGCCTAGTCTTCTTGTGAAACCTGAGCTCCTTGGCAAGGGCAATAGCTCCAGTGTTGTCACAGAAGAGTTTGATCGGCCCCGACGCATTGGGTATGACTCCTAGGTCGGTGATGAACTCCTTAACCCAAATTGCTTCATGCGCTGCCTCTGAGGCTGCCATGTACTCCACTTCACATGTAGATCCCGCCACGACGCTCTGCTTGCAGCTGCACCAGCTCACTGTTCCACCATTCAACATATACACATATCCGGTTTGTGACTTAGAGTCATCGGATCGATGTCGAAGCTAAGCGTCGACGTAACCCTTCTGACGAGCTCTTCGTCACCTCCATAAACGAGAAACATGTCCTTTGTCCTTTTAAGGTACTTCAGGATATTCTTGACCGTTGTCCAGTGTTCCTTGCCGGGATTACTTTGGTACCTTCCTACCAAACTTACGGCAAGGTTTACATCAGGTCTGGTACATAGCATGGCATACATAATAGATCCTATGGCTGAAGCATAGGGGATGACACTCATCTCTTCTTTATCTTTTGCCGTGGTAGGGCATTGAGCCGAGCTCAATCTCACACCTAGCAATACAGGCAAGAACCCTTTCTTGGACTGATCCATTTTGAACTTCTTCAAAATCTTATCAAGGTATGTGCTTTGTGAAAGACCTATGAGGCGTCTCGATCTATCCCTATAGATCTTGATGCCTAATATGTAAGCAGCTTCTCCAAGGTCCTTCATTGAAAAACACTTATTCAAGTAGGCCTTAATGCTGTCCAGAAGTTCTATATCATTTCCCATCAAGAGTATGTCATCTACATATAATATGAGAAATGCTACAGAGCTCCCACTCACTTTCTTGTAAACGCATGCTTCTCCATAAGTCTGCATAAACCCAAACGCTTTGATCATCTCATCAAAGCGAATGTTCTAACTCCGAGATGCTTGCACCAGCCCATAAATGGATCGCTGGAGCTTGCATACTTTGTTAGCATTGTTAGGATCGACAAAACCTTCCGGCTGCATAATATACAGCTCTTCCTTAAGATGTCCGTTAAGGAATGCCGTTTTGACGTCCATCTGCCATATCTCATAATCATAGTATGCGGCAATTGCTGACATGATTCGGACGGACTTCAGCTTCGCTACGGGAGAGAATGTCTCATCGTAGTCAATCCCTTGAACTTGTCGATAACCCTTAGCGACAAGTCGAGCTTTATAGATGGTAACATTTCCATCCGCGTCCGTCTTCTTCTTAAAGATCCATTTGTTTTCTATCGCTCGCCGATAATCGGGCAAGTCTGTCAAAGTCTATACTTTGTCTTCATACATGGATTCTATCTAGGATTTCATGGCTTCAAGCCATTTGTTAGAATCTGGGCCCGCCATCACTTCTTCATAGTTCGAAGGTTCACCGTTGTCTAACAACATGATTTCTATGACAGGGTTGCCGTACCACTCTGGTGCGGAACATGTCCTTGTGGACCTACGAAGTTCAGTAGAAACTTGATCCGAAGTACCTTGATCATCATCATTATTTTCCTCTTCAGTTGGTATAGGCATCACAGGAACATTTTCTTGAGCTGCACTACTATCCCGTTCGAGAGGTAGTACTTCGTCGAGTTCTACTTTCCTCCCACTTACTTCTTTCGAGAGAAACTCTTTTTCCAGAAAGGATCCGTTCTTGGCAACAAAGATCTTGCCCTCGGATCTTAAGTAGAAGGTATACCCAATGGTTTCCTTAGGGTATCCTATGAAGACGCATTTTTCTGACTTGGGTTTGAGCTTTTCAGGTTGAAGTTTCTTGACATAAGCATCGCATCCTAAAACTTTTAGAAACGACAGCTTAGGTTTCTTCCCAAACCATAATTCATACGGTGTCGTCCCAACGGATTTAGACGGTGCCCTATTTAAAGTCAATGTAGCTGTCTCTCTGGCAGCAGATCCCCAAAATGATAGCGTAAATCGGTAAGAGACATCATAGGCCGCACCATATCCAATAGAGTGCGATTCGACGTTCGGACACACCGTTCTGTTGAGGTGTTCCAGCGGCGTGAGTTGTGAAACGATTCCACATTTCCTTAAGTGTGTACCAAATTCGTGACTTAAATATTCTCCTCCACGATCTGATCGTAGGAACTTTATCTTTCGATCACGTTGATTCTCTACCTCATTCTGAAATTCCTTGAACTTTTCAAAGGTCTCAGACTTGTGTTTCATTAAGTAGACATACCCATATCTACTCAAGTCATCAGTGAGAGTAAGAACATAACGATATCCTCCGCGAACCTCAACGCTCATTGGACCGCACACATCGGTATGTATGATTTCCAACAAGTTGGTTGCTCGCTCCATTGTTCCGGAGAACGGAGTCTTGGTCATTTTGCCCATGAGGCATGGTTCACATGTGTCAAATGATTCATAATCGAGAGACTCTAAAAGTCCATCAGCATGGAGCTTCTTCATGCGCTTGACACCAATGTGACCAAGGCGGCAGTGCCACAAGTATGTGGGACTATCGTTATCAACTTTACATCTTTTGGCATTCACACTATGAATATGTGTAATATTATGCTCGAGTTTCATTAAGAATAAACCATTGACCATACGGGCATGACCATAAAACATATCTCTCATATAAATAGAACAACCATTATTCTCGGATTTAAATGAGTAGCCATCTCGTATCAAACGAGATCCAGATACAATGTTCATGCTCAAACTTGGCACCAAATAACAATTATTAAGGTTTATAACTAATCCCGTAGGTAAATGTAGAGGTAGCGTGCCGACGGCGATCACATCGACCTTGGAACCATTCTCGACGTGCATCGTCACCTCGTCCTTCACCGGTCTCCGCTTATTCCGCAGCTCTGCCGTGAGTTACAAATATGAGCAACGGCACGGTATCAAATACCGGGAGTTACTACGAGTAATCGGTAAGGTACACATCAATTACATGTATATCAAATATACCTTTGGTGTTGCCGCCTTCTTATCCGCTAAGTATTTGGGGCAGTTCCGCTTCGATGACCCTTCCCTTGCAATAAAAGCACTCGACCTCGTGCTTGGGTCCATTCTTTGACTTCTTCCCGATGGCGGCTTATCGGGCGCCGCAACATCCTTGCCGTCTTTCTTGAAGTTCTTCTTGCCCTTGCCCTTCTTGAACTTAGTGGTCTTATTGACCATTAACACTTGATGTTCTTTCTTGATTTCAACCTCTGCTGACTTCAGATTGAAAATACTTCAGAATGGTCTTCACCATCCCACGCATATTGTAGTTCATCACAAAGCTCTTGTAGCTTGGTGGGGCGATCAAGGATTCTGTCAATGACCGCCTCATCGGGGAGGTTAATGTCCACTGGGTCGGTGGTTGTGCAACCTGCACATTTTGAGTATGTGCTCCTTGACGAACTATTTTCCTCCATCTTACAACTATAGAACTTGTCGGAGACTTCATATCTCTCGACCCGGGCATGAGCTTGGAAAACTAGTTTCAGCTCCTCGAACATCTCATATGCTCCGTGTTGCTCAAAACGCTTTTGGAGCCCCAGTTCTAAGCTGTAAAGCATGCCACACTGAACGAGGGATTAATCATCAGCGTGAGACTGCCAAGCGTTCATAACGTCTAGGTTCTCTGGGACGGGAACGTCACCTAGCAGTCCTTCTAGGACATATTGTTTCCTGGCAGCTATGAGGATGATCCTCAGGTTCCGGACACAGTCCGTATAGTTGCTGCCATCATCTTTCGGCTTGGTTTTCTCTAGGAACGCATTGAAGTTCATGTTGACATGAGCGTTGGTCATTTGATCTACAAGACATATTTGCAAAGGCTTTAGACTAAGTTCATGATAATTAAGTTCATCTAATCAAATTATTTCAATGAACTCCCACTCAGATTAGAAATCCCTCTAGTCATCTAAGTGTTACATGATCCGAGTTGACTAGGCCGTGTCCGATCATCACGTGAGACGGACTAGTCATCATCGGTGAACATCTCCATGTTGATCGTATCTTCTATACGACTCGTGTTCGACCTTTCGGTCTCTGTGTTCCGAGGCCATGTCTGTACATGCTAGGCTCATCAAGTTTAGCCTAAGTGTTTTGCATGTGTAAAACTGTCTTACACCCGTTGTATGTGAACGTAAGGATCTATCACACCCGATCATCACGTGGTGCTTCGAAACGACGAACTTTAGCAACGGTGCACAGTTAGGGGAGAACACTTCTTGAAATTGTTGTAAGGGATCATCTTATTTACTACCGTCGTTCTAAGTAAACAAGATGCATAAACATAATAAACATCACATGCAATTATATAGTAGTGACATGATATGGCCAATATCATATAGCTCCATTGATCTCCATCTTCGGGGCTCCATGATCATCTTGTCACCGGCATGACACCATGATCTCCATCATCATGATCTCCATCATCGTGTCTTCATGAAGTTGTCACGCCAACGACTACTTCTACTTCTATGGCTAACGCGTTCAGCAATAAAGTAAAGTAATTTACATGGCGTTCTTCAATGACACGCAGGTCATACAAAAATAAAGACAACTCCTATGGCTCCTGCCGATTGTCATACTCATCGACATGCAAGTCGTGATTCCTATTACAAGAACATGATCTCATACATTACAATATATCATTCATCATTCATCACAACTTCTGGCCATATCACATCACATGACAATTGCTGCAAAAACAAGTTAGACGTCCTCTAATTGTTGTTGCATCTTTTACGTGGCTGCAATTGGGTTCTAGCAAGAATGTTTTCTTACCTACTGAATAACCTGGCGTGATTTTGTCAACTTCTATTTACCCTTCATAAGGACCCTTTTCATTGAATCCACTCCAACTTAAGTGGGAGAGACAGACACCCGCCAGCCACCTTATGCAACTAGTGCATGTCTGTCGGTGGAACCGGTCTCACGTAAGCGTACGTGTAAGGTTGGTCCGGGCCGCTTCATCCCACAATACCGCTGAAGCAAGAAAAGACTAGTAGTGGCAAGCAAGTTGACAAGATCTACCCCCACAACAAAATTGTGTTCTACTCGTGCAATAGAGAACTACGCATAGACCTAGCTCATGATGCCACTGTTGGGGAACGATGCAGAAAATTAAATTTTTTTCCTACAGTTTCGCCAAGATCTATCTATGAGTTCATCTAAGCAACGAGTCAAGGGAGTGAGATTCCATCTACATACCACTTGTAGATCGCGTGCGGAAGCGTTCAAGGAAAGGGTGATGATGGAGTCGTACTCGCCGTGATTCAGATCACCGATGACCAAGTGCAGAACGGACAACACTTCCGCGTTCAACACATGTACGGGACGGGAGACTTCTCCTCCTTATTGATGCAGCAAGGGGGAAGGAGAGGTTTAAGATGATCCAGCAGCACGACGGCGTGGTGGTGGATGCAGCAAAACTCTGGCAGGGCTTCGCCAAGCTGCTACGGGAGGAGGACGAGGTGTAGCAGGGGGAGGGAGGCGCCAATGCACAGGGTGCGGCTGCCCTCCCCCTTGCCCTCCTTTATATAGGCCCCCAGGGGGGCGCCGGCCCTAGGAGATCCAATCTCCCAAGGGGGCGGCGGCCAGGGGGTGGAGTGCCCCCCAAGGCAAGTGGGGCGCCCCCCCCCCCCACCCTAGGGTTTCAACCCTAGGCGCAGGGGGTGGGCCAAGGGGGGCGCACCAGCCCACTATGGGCAGGTTCCCCTCCCTACTTCAGCCCTTGGGGCCCTCCGGGATGGGTGGCCCCACCCGGTGGACCCTCGGGACCCTTCCGGTGGTCCCGGTACAATACCGGGTGACCCCAAAACTTTCCCGATGGCCGAAACAACACTTCCTATATATAATTCTTTACCTCCGGACCATTCCGGAACTCCTCGTGACGTTCGCGATCTCATCCGGGACTCGAACAACATTCGTATGCTGCATACTCATATTCATACAACCCTAAGCGTTACGAACCTTAAGTGTAGAGGCCGACGGGTTCGGGAGACACGTAGACATGACCGAGACGACTCTCGGGCAATAACCAACAGCGGGATCAGGATACCCATGTTGGCTCCCACATGTTCCTCGATGATCTCATCGGATGAACCACGATGTCGAGGATTGAACAACCCCGATTTCAATTCCCTTTGTCAATCGGTACGTTACTTGTCCGAGACTCGATCGTCGGTATCCCAATACCTCATTGTCACATCCCTAGTTCTGGCCTGACCTATACTAGCTTCCATGTGTGCATCATGTTTAAATTCAAATGAAATTTGAATTGGGGAACTTTCAAAAGCCTCAGAAAAACCTCTAAAAATAACCAACACTTAAATCTCATCAAATGAGTCCAAGAAAATGTTCCTGTTATCCTCTGGAAATATTGGCAAGAGGTAAAATCCAAACCAATATTTTTGGTGTCTCAGAAACATTTATTTTGGGCATTTGAATTAAATCAATAATTATTTCAATTGGATTTATATCTACTATTAAATAAATATAGGTCCAATAATTCTGAAATATTTTGTGGAGCATTGTTTTAATTCTTTTAGCTCCTAAAAATATTGTCAGAAGCAAAATAAATTGAATTGGTTTCAAAACCAAATTCAAAACAAACCTGCAAAATAGAAAACATTAATAAACAGAAAACAGAAGAGAGGGAGAACTTACCTGTAGCTTACCTGGCGCAGCCCACCTAGCGCCCAGCCAGCCCAGCCCACCACCGCCTCCTTCTCTGTCGTCTTCCTCGCGACAGAAGGACGCGGGCGTGTGCCCGACGCGCGCACGGCCACTGCACGCCACCTCCTGCTTGCCGACGAGGGCCTGGACGCCTCCATGATGCCACGCGCTCCCCTCGACCGCTCTCACTCTCTCTCTCGCTCATTCTCACCTCTGCTCCCTCTCGCTCGCCCGGACCGAACGCGTCCGTCGCCGCCGTTCACTGCCGCCGCGTCCACCGAGCTCCCCTCGCCCTCTGTTTTGTCGAACAGGCTCGCCTCGATGCCGTGGATCACCAAGACGAAGCACGCGCTCGCGGGATGCCTGAAACATCGCCATCGAGCTCATCATCGTCCTCTGCCCCGACGATCGCCGCCCGTCGATTCGCCGCCTCCGACGCTTCCCCGACCCCGCTGGGCTTCTCTGCAAGTCCTCTGTGAGCTCCTCTGCCGTTCGCCCTTTTTCCCGTCGCTTCGCACGTCCCCTAGCACTAGCGCTGCCGTGCCCGAAGCTCGCCGCTGCCATGCCTCATCGCCGGCGTGGCTAGAGCCACCACAGCTCGAATCCGAGCACACCGCTGTGCTCAGAGCACTCCCAGGAGCCCGTAGCGCCCACCAACCCCTCCTCCCATGCACCATAGCGCCGAACCCGCCGTTGCCCGAGCTTCGGCCGCCGCCAAGCTCGTCGCCGGCGCCACTCCGGCCATTCCCCGGCCGCCCCACCACCACGGTTGGATGCGGACGAGCGTCCGCATCCCGTAGCTATGCTCCGCGCGCCAAACGGCGCCACAGAAGCGAATCCGCGCCCGCTCGCTGTCTGGACTTCGCGGCCGGCTAAACGCCGGTGAGTTTGACCTGACGTGGACTGGTGGGCCCAGGTTGACTCCTCTGAGTCATTGACAAGTGGGCCCAGAGCCCTGCTAATCTAGTTTAGTACTAATTAACTTTAGTTAACCAGCTAAGTCACTGACATGCGGGCCCACGCCCTAATTAACTAAGGTTAGCATTTAACTAAGCACTAATTAACTCCGTTTATTAAGCGAGACAACGGCGTATGGGTCCCACAGTCAGGTTTGACACAGGCGCCAGTTGACCTGCTGACGTCATGATGATGTTAGGCTGACGCAGTAACTTATTTTCTGGATTTATTTTTATATAGGAAATTCCAGAAAATAGGACAAACTTCTAAAATTCATAGAAATTCAACCGTAGCTCCAAATCAAACAAGTCATATATGAAAAATGATCAGAAAAATCTAATCTATTCATATGCACTGGTTTCATGCATGTTTAAACAACTTAACCTTGCTGTTTAGTGCAAAACATGATAAGGCACTATTTGAATTCATAATTTGAATTTGGGGTTGAACCTTTGGCTCAATATGACCCAAATCCATCTGGTTGTAGTTGCATTAGCCCAAAACACATTCATATTGCCATATCATAGCATGCATCATATTGTCGCATTGCATTGATTGTGTTCTTCTGTTTTTGCCGGTATTGTCCCCTCTCAGTAGACGATGTTCGACGATGTGATCAATGACACCGATGAAGAAGTATAATATCTTCAGAAGTGCCAGGCAAGCAAAACCCCCTTGTTCTTTCCGATACAATCCCACTCTCTCACTCCTGCCATATTTTACTGCATTAGGACAACAACGATTCAACTATTACCTGCCGCGGTAGCTGAACCCCTTTATCCTTTGCATGACCTGTCATTCCACAGTAAATAGATGAAACCCACTAGCATGAGTAGGAGTTGTTTGAGCCCTGATGTGCCTACTCATACATGCTTGTTTGTCATGCCTGCTATTGCTTAGAGTTGAGTCAGTTCTGATTCATCGAGGATGAATCAGAGGTGTGTGAACATGTCCTACTGTGTGTGAGCTAAGTGTGTGAACACGATTTGGTAAAGGTATCGGTGAGAGGCCATGTAGGAGTACATGGTGGGTTGTCTCATTGAAGCCGTCCTTAGGAACTGAGTTACTGTGTTTGTGATCCATGATTCAGCTACTACCATGCATTGGGCCTGAAATATGACCCGCTCGACTTCTTATTCACCCTTGTCCTCTGTCCGAGAAATGCAAGTAGTTTACGGTGTTTGTAGCCTCTTCGAGGCCGTGGACAGCGCCGACCGTAGGGGTGGGCTGTGATGCGGTAGATGCGTGGCACGGTGTACGGATGCCCGTTTGGTATCTCGGGAACCCTGTTCACATCGTTTGGGGCTGTGGCGAAACTTGGCGGAACTCCTCATGGATGGAACCCGAATAGGCGATAAACCTGGACTAGGGACTTGAGTGTCTAGGTAGGTCGTGGTCTACACCCACGTCGGCTTTAAGCTGAAGTCTGCCGAGCACATGTCGTGTCGCGGGCGCTAAGTGGTGGAAACATGTATGAAGAAGTACACCCTGCAGGGTTAAAATGATCTATTGAATAGCCGTGTCCGGTAAAGGACTTCGGGTTGCTGTACAGTTCATAGACAAGTGAAAGTGGATACTCTAAAATCGCAAGATAAGTGTGAGTGCTATGGATGGCGTTCTCGTGGGAGACGGAGCAGATCCATAGTGGTGTATTGATATGGTGAATATGTGGACTCGTGTGCCACCTCAAAAGAGTTACTTGCGTTCGTAGTTTAGGATAGCCACCGAGTCAAAGCTGGCTTGCTTCTTGTTAAACTCCACCATCCTTTGTTGATAATGATGCATATGTAGTTAGTTACGATGTAAGTCTTCTTTGGGTACATTTGTACTCACGTTTGCCTATTTTATGTTTTTGCGAGAGAGACTTGGTCTCGCTAGTAGTTCCACGTGGACTTGACGTTTAGCTTGTTACCTCAGCTACGATCTTGTGCCCTCGGCGAGATCTCGTAGATAGTCGGGCTTCTAAGCCTTTTTCATTTGTAGATGTCTCGTACTCGGACATGTTAGCTTCGCTTGTGCTTTGATTTGTATGCTCTGAATGTTGGGTCATGAGACCCTGTTTGTAATATCTCACTCCTCGGGCCTAATGAATAAATACTTGAGTCGTAGAGTCATGTTGTGATGCCATGTTGTATTTGCACATATCGAGCATATTGTGTGTATGTTATTGAAATGCTTGGTATGTGTGGGGTCCGACTATCTAGTTGTTTATCTTTAGTAGCCTCTCTTCTTGGAAATGTCTCCTAGTGTTTCCACCGAGCCATGGTAGCTTGCTCTTGCTCCGGAACACTTAGGCTGGCCGGCATGTGTCCTTCTTCGTTCTCATGTCATCCCTTCGGGAAATGTCACGCATTAGTCTGGAGTCTGTTAGCCCTTCTGACCGGTATACCGAGTCTGCTAGCCCAGTGCTACAGCCGGAACTCACTTGCTAATGACCGACACGTTCGATCTTTGGGTCATGGATGCTGTCCTGTAAGTCTGTGCCACTTTGGGTTTACGACTAGCCATGTCGGCCGGGCTCCTTATCATATGGATGCTAGCGACACTATCATATCGTGTGCCAAAAGGCACAAACGGTCCCGGGCAAAGGTAAGGCGACACCCGTGGGGATACCGTGCGTGAGGCCGCAAAGTGATATGAGGTGTTACATGCTAGATCGATGTGGCATTGAGTCGGGGGCCCTAACAACTTTGGTATCAGAGCTTGACTGCCTGTAGGATTACCAAGCCAAACTGGTCAAAGTTGTGTCTAGAAATGCTTTAGTTATGTAGGGGAATTGATTGTGGGAAGGGAACGTAAGGCTCTTTTTACTCCTTATACCTCATGGCCTTCTGATCTGAGTCAACCTCTTCTCTTCTACGGGGATTAAGAACTAGGCCTTCTCATCTATCTATCAGGATGACGTGCTACTAATCCATAGACTTGTAGAATTGATAGTTTCAAGTCTCAATTCAGTTTTTACTACTTCCGTATGTTCATAGCTGGCCTCAGAACCTTGGTATTGTGATGTTGAGTGGTCATGCCACTATTTTGCAGGATGTCTCAAATCTTTTTGAGCATTTACAGCCATTATGTTGTCCGAGTCATCCCAGGTTTCTAAATAGTCTGATGCACTTGCAAATCCTTTCCCTCTGGTTTTGACATTCCTTTGGGCCAGGTTAATCACACTAATTGCTGAGTTGAGGTATTCTATTGCCTCGACATATATGTTGGAATTATTATTATGACCCTAGGTGTCTTAGGGGATCATCTAGTAATCTAGCCATGATTTGTGTCCCAGTGTGAAGATTCTGGCCATCATTCTCGAAAGCATCCCGTGATGCAATTTAGTTAGTAGGTATTCTACTCCTGGGTTCTTGACCCAAAATTCACCCTACTTACTTCATGTCGATAGTGTTTGCTCGTTCCTTTAGGTTATTAGTAACCTTGCGATAGTCCTCGAGGTCCGTGGTATCTCCTTCTTCCAAATACCATGAACCATTCAGGCAGAAGTTATTTGAACCAAAAGATCACAATCAGAGTACTCTTGAGGTGTACTCCATTCATAAATCGTGACTTTGCCAGTCCTACCTCTCTGCATGGGTTATCCGGAAGAAATATGTTGAACTTGGTTTGACATACTAATTTATGCATCCACAACTCAGAAAATTATATGTTCCTTTGAGTTGTCCCCCTTTAGTTGTATATTGACCTCGTCTATCAATTGATAGACAAGAGTAGTTGTGCACTCGAGCTCATCGATGCTTATTATTCTTGTGGTCCGTCAAGCCATTCTATTCCAGAATGACTAGGAGAAACGAACTCCAGTACCTTGTCCATTTCCAGGATTGGGTCAAAGCCGTCGTACTCCGCAGATTAAATACTGATCCAGCTTTTGCTCTGTTCTACCTTGGAGTAATACCATCTTTATATCAAGAATGTCATGGGAATTGCACACCATCCTATGAATTCTTGATGTAGTAATACTCCTCGCCATCATTATTCATTCCTCGGTTCCGTGTTGTCGCAACCGGAATACCGACAAGTGAATCGTGATGTGTGAAATCTATACTCCTAGCAACTCCGTTGCTTAGTAGTTAAAGGACAATAACCTCACTCTTAGCATGTTGATTTTTGAATCATCATCCTAAGATAGATTGTGCTACCCAGTCCTTATTTCCGGTGCACTCTTCGATCAATGAGTTAGGATCTTGTCAAACCCTCGCTCTTTTGATCATATCATCTTGCCCTGAAAAGCAAGATTGCTCTCGAGCTTAGTAACATATCGGTGGTTCGTGATTTTCCGAATATCTTCTCGGAGGTATCACCGAGTTGTCACTGACCGCTATGTTGAGTTAAATGATCAAGTTGGTTTCATATAAACCACCCTTCTCCAAGAATCTGTGTTGGATACCCCGAGCTAGTTGGTTAAGCTAAACAACAACTTGGAGAGTCGGAGATAAAAGTTTGTCGACTTAGCTCATGTTAAGGGATATCTTGTTTATGTGTTGAAGAAAGATGATATCCCCATCGATTGGTCCTCGCGATCGGTTGTTGGATCTTTTGCGTTGTCAAAACTTTGATTTGAGTATGGGCTATCATCAAATCAAATCGGAACCAACGATGTTAAGTAATGTTGTCTTACTCGTGGATTTTCCTCGAGCATACACCATTATATCTTTTGGGTCTGACCAATGCTATCACTTGTTCTCATAATTATGGAATTCCATCTTCATGGAAAACCAGGATGAACTGTTGTTGAGCCCATCGACAACATCTTTATCTTCTTCATAATCTTGTTGAACATTAAGCTAGTATTGGAAACTTTTGAAAGCATTTCTTCATGCTAGCTCATGAAGCATATGTTCGGATGAAAGAAGTGACTCTCTCTAACTCATGTGCATTTGATGCAAGTTGCCGCCATGGGTTCGAGAAAGTTAGTTTTTGCTTCCTCTCGAATCGTCCCAAGTTAGTCACGCATGTGCGAAGTCCTCTATGGTTTGATAGGTTGGCCGCCTCCATTCTATATGTGTTTCCCAGCACACCAAGCCACTGATTAACTTGTTCAAGGAGAAGAAGTTCCTTCGTAGGCTCGAGACTTATACAAGGACTTCGATATCCTCGATGATGGTTTCCCTCCTGAACTCGCTAGTGTTTTATTATAAGACTACTATGTGGTCATGCTTGTCTTGGACAGCAGGTTCACAGGTTTGTAGCAGAACCAGCTCATGTTTTGGAGCTTGCTATCGTAGTTCATTTCCTGAGAATCTCGCGACGTCATCTCGTCGATTTGTGTTACAAACTTTCATTTCTCTTTCTAGACTGATGAGTGCGGAATGTTACGACACCAACCAGATCTGAATCTCAAGCGGATATGATGGTTGGAACATTTCCCAAGAACTATAATATTGGTCTCGCGATAACAGGTAAAGTGGATGTAAGTGGCCAACACACCCACGGAAGACCTGTTATTGTAGTATCTGATTGAGAAAGTGGGCCACCTCCTATAAGGACTTAGTAGGATTTACTCCCTAGTTGTGCCTTATGATTTTTGTGTTTCAAGTCCGACCTTTACGATGTTCTAAATGCGGACCATCTCAATGAATGGGATACGCTAGTACATCAAGGAGAACATTAGAAGCGGAGTGCTAAGTGTCTCTCGATCGATCATCCAGATTTTGTCCCTTGGTTTCGCTAAGGTGAAATCTGAGAAAGTATTATCTTCCTTTGCATCTGCATTGTCCATCGCTATTCATCATGGTAGTATGTTGTGTTATCAGCACCCTTGACACGGATGTTGGTAAAACCTTGATGAATATGGAAATGCTCAAGTTCTTGAGAGCACGCACAAGCATTAGGTGCAATCGTAGTTACTAACCGGGATTGCTCTCAATTCCCTCGGTTATGCTATAACCATTCCAACGATAGATTCACTCTCTCTTTGCTGAGCTTCTCCCTAGCTACTAAAATCATCCCTTGTGTTGTCTTCAACAAGGTAATCCACATCATCCATTCTGGCCCGAGAATGTTATTCTTTCGGATTCCTTCAAATGATCAATTGTGAATTGCCTTAGGCTGGTATAAAGAGTTTCAATGATCTTTGAATCAGAGGCAATTCTTTTGCCACTTAAGGGATGATCCTATGAGTTGTCTCCTCTAAGATGTCTCGTTATGGTATCATGGCAACTTAACTCCTCGCTACGTCGACAACGGATCACCACCTTCTTAAGTGTGGGATTATTGTATACCTAGTGAACCTCGTAAATGCTTCCTCCATTCCTCTAGTTGTGTGCCTCGTGTCTCAGCTGGAGAAATGTTGCCATAACTCACCCCGTAAGCTGATCCCAAGTTGTTCGATCTTCGAGAAGATCGATCCCTCTAGAGTTTCATTCCCTCTCGTTGTCATGTTGATTGGAGTCCCCAGAGCAAGACCTCGAGACAAAGATGGTGATCGAATCAACGATCATTTGAGGTGCAACTTGGATCGTGAAGATTATATTAGTTTGCGCTTCCCTTTCATCTTACCCTACGCTTGAATCTCGGGTCGAGATTCTTGTTTAGTGGGGGTGAGTTGTCACATCCCTAGTTCTGGCCTGACCTATGCTAGTTTCCATGTGTGCATCATGTTTAAATTCAAATGAAATTTGAATTGGGGAACTTTCAAAAGCCTCAGAAAAACCTCTAAAAATAACCAACATTTAAATCTCATCAAATGAGTCCAAGAAAATGTTCCTGTTATCCTCTGGAAATATTGGCAAGAGGTAAACTCCAAACCAATATTTTTGGTGTCTCAGAAACATTTATTTTGGGCATTTGAATTAAATCAATAATTATTTCAATTGGATTTATATCTACTATTAAATAAATATAGGTCCAATAATTCTGAAATATTTTGTGGAGCATTGTTTTAATTCTTTTAGCTCCTAAAAATATTATCGAAGCAAAATAAATTGAATTGGTTTCAAAACCAAATTCATAACAAACCTGCAAAATAGAAAACATTAATAAGCGAGAAAGCGAAGAGAGGAGAACTTACACAGCTTACAGCACAGCCCACCTAGCGCCCACCGGCCCAGCCCACCGCCTCCTTCTCGCCGTCTTCCTCATGACAGAAGGGCAGGCGTGTGCCCGGCAGCGCCATCCTTGCACGCCACCTCCTGCTTGCCGACGAGGGCACAGGCGCCTCCACGATGCCACGCGCTCCCTCGACCGCTCTCACTCTCTCTCGCGCATTCTCACCTCTGCTCCCTCGCTCTTGGGACGAGCAGCGTCCGTCGCCGCCGTTCACTTGCCGCCCGCCCACGAGCTCCCTCGCCCTCTGTTTTGTCGAGCAGGCTCGCCTCGGCGCCGTGCATCACCAAGGCAAGCACGCTTCATGGATGCTGGCTGCTCGCCATCGGGCTCATCATCGTCCTCTGCCCGGCGATCGCCGCCCGTCGATTCGCCGCCTCGGCGCTTCCCGACCCGCTGGGCTTCTCTGCAAGTCCTCATGAGCTCCTCTGCCGTTCGCCCTTTTCCCGTTGCCCTTGACGTCCCTAAGCGCTAAGCGCTGCCGTGCCGGCTTCGCCGCCGCCATGCCTCATCGCCGGCGTGGCTAGAAACCACCACAGCTCGAATCCGAGCACACCGCTATGCTCGAGCACTCCCGGGAGCCCGTGGCGCCCACCAACCCTCCTCCCATGCACCATAGCACCGAACCGCCGTTGCCGAGCCCGGCCGCCGCCAAGCTTCGTCGCCGCGCCACTCCGCCACTCCCGGCGCGCCACCTGCGATTGGATGCGGACGGCGTCGCATCCGTAGCTGTGCTCCAAGGCCAAAGCGGCGCCACAGTAAGCGAATCGCGCGCGCCGCGCGTCTGGACTCGCCGTGGCTAAACGCCGGGGTTTGACCCGACGTGGACTGGTGGGCCCAGTTGACTCCTCGAGTCATTGACAAGTGGGCCCGAGCCACCTAATCTAGTTTAGTACTAATTAACTTTAGTTAACCAGCTAAGTCAGCGACATGCGGCCCACGCCCTAATTAACTAAGGTTAGCATTTAACTAAGCACTAATTAACTCCGTTAATTAACTGAGACACTGACGTATGGGTCCCATAGGTCAGGTTTGACCTGGAGGCGCCCAGTTGACCTGCTGACGTCATGATGATGTTAGGCTGACGCAGTAACTTATTTTCTGGATTTATTTTTATATAGGAAATTCCAGAAAATAGGACAAACTTCTAAAATTCATAGAAATTCAACCGTAGCTCCAAATCAAACAAGTCATATATGAAAAATGATCAGAAAAATCTAATCTATTCATATCCACTGGTTTCATGCATGTTTAAACAACTTAACCTTGCTGTTTAGTGCAAAACATGATAAGGCACTATTTGAATTCATAATTTGAATCTGGGGTTGAACCTTTGGCTCAATATGACCCAAATCCATCTGGTTGTAGTTGCATTAGCCCAAAACACATTCATATTGCCATATCATAGCATGCATCATATTTTCGCATTGCATTGATTGTGTTCTTCTGTGTTTGCCGGTATTGTCCCCTCTCAGTAGACGATGTTCGACGATGTGATTGATGACACCGATGAAGAAGTATAATATCTTCAGAAGTGCGGGCAAGCAAAACCCCTTGTTCATTCGATACAATCCCACTCTCTCGCCTGCTCTATTTTCTGCATTAGGACAACAACGATTCAACTATTACTGCGCGGTAGCTGAACCCTTATCCTTTGCATGACTGTCATTCCACGATAAATAGATGAAACCCACTAGCATGAGTAGGAGTTGTTTGAGCCTGATGTGCCTACTCATACATGCTTGTTTGTCATGCTGCTATTGCTTAGAGTTGAGTCAGTCCGATTCATCGAGGATGAATCGGAGGTGTGTGAACATGTCCTCTTGTGTGTGAGCTAAGTGTGTGAACACGATTTGGTAAAATATCGGTGAGAGGCCATGTAGGAGTACATGGTGGGTTGTCTCATTGAAGCCGTCCTTAGGAACTGAGTTCTATGTTTGTGATCCATGATTCAGCTACTACCATGCATTGGGCCTGAAATATGACCCGCTCGACTTCTTATTCACCCTTGTCCTCTGTCCGGGGAGTTGCAAGTAGTTTACGTGTATGCATGTAGCATCTTTGGAGGCCGTGGATAGCGCTAACCGTAGGGGTGGGCTGTGATCACGGTAGGTGCGTGTACGGTGTACGGATGCCCGTTTGGTATCTCGGAACCCTGTTCACATTGTTTGGGGCTGTGGCGAAACTTGGCCGGAACTCCTCATGGATGGAACCGAATAGGCGATAAACTGGACTAGGGACTTGAGAGTCTAGGTAGGTCGTGGTCTACACCCACGTCGGCTTTAAGCTTGAAGTCTGCCGAGCACATGTCGTGTGCGACGCTAAGTGGTGGAAACATGTATGAAGAAGTACACCCTGCAGGGTTAATATGATCTATTGAATAGCCGTGTCCGCGATAAAGGACTTCGGGTTGCACATGCAGTTCATAGACAAGTGAAAGTGGATACTCTAAAATCGCAAGATAAGTGTGAGTGCTATGGATGGCGTTCTCGTGGGGAGGCGGAGCAGATCCATAGTGGTGTATTGATATGGTGAATATGTGGACTCGTATGCCACCTCAAAAGAGTTACTTGCGATCGTAGTTTAGGATAGCCACCGAGTCAAAGCTGGCTTCTTCTGTTAAACTCCACCATCCTTTGTTGATAATGATGCATATGTAGTTAGTTACGATGTAAGTCTTCTTTGGGTACATTTGTACTCACGTTTGCCTATTTTATGTTTTTGCGAGAGAGACTTGGTCTCGCTAGTAGTTCCACGTGGACTTGACGTTTAGCTTGTTACCTCAGCTACGATCTTGTGCCCTCGGCAGGATCTGGTAGATAGTCGGGCTTCTAAGCCTTTTTCATTTGTAGATGTCTATACTCACACATGTTAGCTTCCGCTTGTGCTTTGATTTGTATGCTCTGAATGTTGGGTCATGAGACCCCTGTTTGTAATATCTCGCTCCTCGGAGCCTAATGAATAAATACTTGAGTCGTAGAGTCATGTTGTGATGCCATGTTGTATTTGCACATATCGAGCATATTGTGTGTATGTTATTGAAATGCTTGGTATGTGTGGGATCGACTATCTAGTTGTTTATCTTTAGTAGCCTCTCTTCTTGGGAAATGTCTCCTAGTGTTTCCACGAGCCATGGTAGCTTGCTCTTGCTCAGGAACACTTAGGCTGGCCGGCATGTGTCCTTCTTCGTTCTGTGTACGTCCCTTGAAATGTCACGCATTGAGTCCGAGTCTGTTAGCCGCTACTGACCGGTATACGAAGTCTGCTAGCCCGGTGCTACAGCCGGAACTCACTTGCGATGACCGACACGTTCGATCTTTGGGTCATGGATGCTGTCCTGTAAGTATGTGCCACTTTGGGTTTACGACTAGCCATGTCGGCCGGGCTCCTTATCATATGGATGCTAGCGACACTATCATATCGTGTGCCAAAAGCGCAAGCGGTCCCGGGCAAAGGTAAGGCGACACCGTGGGGAATACCGTGCGTGAGCCGCAAAGTGATATGAGTGTTACATGCTAGATCGATGTGGCATTGAGTCGGGGCCACGACACTCATTCGGTCTCGTTACGGCAAGTCACTTTGTAGTCGTATCGTAATGCATGATCCGTGACCAACCACTTGGTAACTTTGAGCTCATTATGATGATGCATTACCGAGTGGGCGGAGATACCTCTCCGTCATCTGGTGACAAATCCACTCTTGATCTGTGTCAACCGCGGACACTTTCGGAGATACATGTAGTGCACCTTTATAGTCACCCGATTCGTTGTGGCGTTTGGTACACCAAAGCACTCCTCGGCATCCGGGAGTTACGATCTCATGGTCTAAGGAAAGGATACTTGACATTGGAAAAGCTCTAGCAAGCGAACTACGATCTTGTGCTATGCTTAGGATTGGGTCTTGTCCATCACATCATTCTCCTAATGATGTGATCCGTTATCAACGACATCCAATGTCCATAGCGAGAAACCATGACCATCTGTTGATCAGCGAGCTAGTCGACAAGAGGCTTACTAGGGACATATTATGGTCTATGTATTCACCGTGTATTATGATTTCCGGATAATACAGTTATAGCATGAATAAAGACAATTATCATGAACAAAGAAATATAATAATAATACTTTTATTATTGCCTCTAGCGCATATTTCCAACATTTCCTAGGGCTAGAATTCTGGTCGCCAGATATTTCGACTCGAAACGCTGAGGCTCGACTGGTTGGGGTTGCCTAATGTGCGTACCACGCACTGTTGGAAATATGCCCTAGAGGCAATAATAAAAGATTATTATTATATTTCCTTGTTCATGATAATTGTCTTTATTCATGCTATAACTGTATTATCCGGAAATCGTAATACACGTGTGAATACATAGACCATAATATGTCCCTATTAAGCCTCTAGTTGACTAGCTTGTTGATCAATAGATAGTCATGGTTTCCTGACTATGGACATCAGATGTCATTGACAACAGGATCACATCATTAGGTGAATGATGTGATGGACAAGACCCAATCCTAAGCATAGCACAAGATCGTGTAGTTCGTTTGCTAGAGCTTTTCCAATGTCAAGTATCCTTTCCTTAGACCATGAGATCGTGTAACTCCCGGACACCGTAGGAGTGCTTTGGGTGTACCAAACGCCACAACGAATCGGGTGACTATAAAGGTGCACTACAGGTATCTCCAAAGTGTCTCATGGGTGACACGGATCGAGATCGATTTGTCACTCCGTATGACGAAGAGGTATATCTGGGCCCACTCGGTAATGCATCATCATAATGAGCTCAAAGTGACCAAGTTTTGGTCACGGGATCATGCATGACGGTACGAGTAAAGTGACTTGCCTGTAACGAGACTGAACGAGGAATTGGGATACCGACGATCGAGTCTCGGGCAAGTAACGTACCGATTGACAAAGGGAATTGTATACGGGGTTGATCGAATCCTCGACATCGTGGTTCATCCGATGAAATCATCATGGAACATGTGGAAGCCAACATGGGTATCTAGATCCCGCTGTTGGTTATTGGCCAGAGAGCTGTCTCGGTCATGTCTGCATGATTCCCGAACCCGTAGGGTCTACACACTTAAGGTTCGGTGACGCTAGGGTTATTAGGAAGACTTTTATGTGATTACCTTATGTTGTTTGGAGTCCCAGATGAGACCCCGGACGTCACGAGGAGTTCCGGAATAGTCCTGAGGTGAAGATTTATATATAGGAAGTGTTGTTTCGGCCATCGAGAAAGTTTCGGGGTCACCCGGAATTGTACCGGGACCACCGGAAGGGTCCCGGGGGTCCACCGGGTGGGCACACCCATCCCGGAGGGCCCCGTGGGCTGAAGTGGGTAGGGTACCAGCCACTGGTGGGCTGGTGCACCCCCCTGGGCCCCCTCTGCGCCTAGGGTTGGGAACCCAAGGGGAGGGGGCGCCACCACTTGCCTTGGGGGGCACTCCACTCCCCTTGGCCGCCCGCCTAGAGATCCCATCTCTAGGGCCGGCGCCCCCCTGGGGGCCTATATAAAGGAGGGGGGAGGGAGGGCAGCCGTACCCTGAGTCTTGGCGCCTCCCTCCCCCTGCTACACCTCTTCCTCCTCCATGGTTGCTGCGAAAGCCTGCCGAGTCTTGCATCTCCACCACCACCACGCCGTCGTCGTCTTGCTGCTGGAGCCTTCTTCCTCAACCTCTCCTTCCCCCTTGTTGGATCAAGAAGGAGGAGACGTCATCCGCTCCATACGTGTGTTGAACGCGGAGGTGCTGTCCGTTCAGCACTTGGTCATCGGTGATTTTGATCACGGCGAGTATGACTCCATCATCCCCGTTCTCTTGAACGCTTCCGCTCGCGATCTACAAGGGTATGTAGATGAACTTTTATCACTCGTTGCTTAGATGAACTCATAGATGGATCTTGGTGAATCCGTAGGAAAGTTTTTAATTTTCTGCAACGTTCCCCAACAGTGGCATCATGAGCTAGGTCTATGCATAGTTCTCTATTGCACGAGTAGAACACAATTTTGTTTTGGGCGTATATGTTGTCAACTCTCTTGCCGCTACTAGTCTTATTTTGCTTCAGCGGTATTGTGGGATGAAGCGGCCCGGATCGACCTTACACGTACGCTTACGTGAGACAGGTTCCTCGACTGACATGCAAAAGTTGCATAAGGTGGCTAGCGGGTGTCTGTCTCTCCCACTTTAGTTGGAGAGGATTCGATGAAAAGGGTCCTTATGAAGGGTAAATAGAACTTTACAAATCACGTTGAGGCTTTTCATAGGTAAGAAAACGTTCTTGCTAGAACCCTATTGCAGCCACGTAAAAGATGCAACAACAATTAGAGGACGTCTAACTTGTTTTTGCAGCAATTGCCTTGTGATGTGATATGGTCAAAAGTTGTGATGAATGATGAATGATATATTGTGATGTATGAGATCATTTTATTGAAATAGGAATCACGACTTGCATGTCGATGAGTATGACAACCGGCAGGAGCCATAGGAGTTGTCTTTATTTTTTGTATGACCTGCTTGTCATTGAAGAACGCCATGTAAATTACTTTACTTTATTGCTAAATGCGTTAGCCATAGAAGTAGAAGTAGTCGTTGGCGTGACAACTTCATAAAGACACGATGATGGAGATCATGATGATGGATATCATGGTGTCATGCCGGTGACGAAGATGATCATGGAGCCCCGAAGATGGAGATCAAAGGAGCTTTATGATATTGGCCATATCATGTCACTATTATATAATTGCATGTGATGTTTATTAGGTTTATTTATCTTGTTTACTTAGAATGACGGTAGTAAATAAGATGATCCCTTATAACAATTTCAAGAAAGTGTTCCCCCCTAACTGTGCGCCGTTGCTAAAGTTCGTCGTTTCGAAGCACCACATGATGATCGGGTGTGATAGATTCTTACGTTCACATACAACGGGTGTAAGACAGTTTTACACATGCAAAAACACTTAGGGTTAACTTGACGAGCCTAGCATTTCTGAGACATGGCCTCGGAACACGAGACCGAAAGGTCGAACATGAGTCATATGGAAGATACGATCAACATGGAGATGTTCACCGATGATGACTAGTCCGTCTCACGTGATGATCGGACACGGCCTAGTCGACTTGGATCGTGTAACACTTAGATGACTAGAGGGATGTCTAATCTGAGTGGGAGTTCATTGAAATAATTTTATTAGATGAACTTAATTATCATGAACTTAGTCTAAAACCTTTGCAAATATGTCTTGTAGATCAAATGGCCAATGCTCGTGTCAACATGAACTTCAACGCGTTCCTAGAGAAAACCAAGCTGAAAGATGATGGCAGCAAATATATGGACTGGGTCCGGAACCTAAGGATCATCCTCATAGCTGTCAAGAAAGCATATGTCCTAGATGGACCGCTAGGTGAAGCACCCATCCCAGAGAACCAAGACATTATGAACGCTTGGCAGTCACGTGCTGATGATTACTCCCTCGTTCAGTGCGGCATGCTTTACAGCCTAGAACCGGGGCTCCAAAAGCGTTTTGAGCAACACGGAGCATATGAGATGTTCGAGGAGCTGAAAATGGTTTTCCAAGCACTTGCCCGTGTTGAGAGATATGAAGTCTCCGACAAGTTCTATAGTTGTAAGATGGAGGAAAATAGTTCTGTCAGTGAGTACATACTCAAAATGTACAGGTTGCTGGCGCCGGTCCAGCTAGACATTAACCTCCGGACGAGGCGGTCATTGTGAGAATCCTTGATCGCTCCGACCGAGCTACAAGAGCTTTTTGATGAACTAAAATATGCAGGGGATGGTGAAAACTATTCCTGAAGTATTTTCAATGCTGAAGTCGGCGGAGGTAGAAATCAAGAAAGAACATCAAGTGTTGATGGTCAATAAAACCACCAAGTTCAAGAAGGGCAAGGGTAAGAAGAACTTCAAGAAGGGCGGCAAAGAAAATTGCGGCGCTGGTAAACCGATTGCCGAGGAAGAAGTCAAACAATGGACCCAAGCACGAGGCCGAGTTCTTTTATTGCAAAGGAAGGGTCCTTTGAGCGGAACTGCCCCAAATACTTAGCGGACAAGAAGGCGGCAACACTAAAGGTATATGTGATATACATGTAATTGATGTGTACCTTACCGATTACTCGTAGTAACTCTGGTATTTGATACGGTGCCATTGCTCACATTTGTAACTCACAGCGAGAGCTGCGAGAATAAGCGGAGGCTGGCGAAGGGCGAGGTGACGATGCTTGGCGTCGGGAATGGTTCCAAGGTCGATGTGATTGCCGTTGTACGCTACCTCTACATTTACCTACGAGATTAGTTTTAAACCTTAATAATTGTTATTTAGTGCCAAGTTTGAGCATGAACATTGTATCTGGATCTCGTTTGATACGAGATGGCTACTCATTTAAATCCGAGAATAATGGTTGTTCTATTTATATGAGAGATATGTTTTATGCTCATGCCCCGATGGTCAATGGTTTATTCTTGATGAATCTCGAACGAAATGTTACACATATTCATAGTGTGAATACCAAAAGATGTAAAGTTGATAACGATAGTCCCACATACTTGTGGCACTGCCGCCTTGGTCACATTGGTGTCAAGCGCATGAAGAAGCTCCATGCTGATGGACTTTTAGAGTCTCTCGATTATGAATCATTTGACACATGCAAACCATGCCTCATGGGCAAAATGACCAAGACTCCATTCCCCGGAACAATGGAGCGGGCAACCAACTTATTGGAAATCATACATACCGATGTGTGTGGTCCAATGAGCGTTGAGGCTCGTGGAGGATATCGTTATGTTCTCACTCTCACAGATGACTTGAGTAGATATGGGTATGTCTACTTAATGAAACACAAGTCTAAGACCTTTGAAAAGTTCAAGGAATTTCAGAATGAGGTAGAGAATCAGCGTGGTGAAAGATAAAGTTCCTCTGATCAGATCGTGGAGGAGAATATATAAGTCACGAATTTGAGTACGCACTTAAGGAAATGTTGAATCGTTTCACAACTCACGCCGCTGGAACACCTCGGTAATAACGGTGTGTCCGAGCGTCGTGTCGCACTCTATTGGATATGGTGCGATCTATGATGTCTCTTACCGATTTACCTCTATCATTTTGGGGATATGCTCTAGAGACAGCTACATTCACTTTAAATAGGGCACCGTCTAAATCCGTTGAGGCGACACCGTATGAATTATGGTTTGGGAAGAAACCTAAGTTGTCGTTTCTAAAAGTTTGGGGATGCGATGCTTATGTCAAAAACTTCAACTGAAAAGCTCGAACCCAAGTCGGAAAAATCGTCTTCATAGGATACCCTAAGGAAACCTTTGGGTACACCTTTTACTTCAGATCCGAGGGCAAGATCTTTGTTGCCAAGAACGGATCCTTTACGGAAAAAGTTTCTCTCAAAAGTAAGTGGGAGGAAAGTAGAACTTCGATGAAGTACTACCTCTTGAGCAGGAAAGTAGTGCAGCTCGGAAAATGTTCTGTGATGCCTACACCAACTGGAGAGGAAAATAATGATGATGATCAAGGTACTTTGGATCAAGTTGCTACTGAACTTCGTAGGTCCACAAGGACACGTTCCGCACAAGAGTGGTATGCCAACCCTGTCCTGGAAATCATGTTGTTAGACAACGGTGAACCTTCGAACCATGAAGAAGCGATGGCGGGCCCAGATTCCAACAAATGGCTTGAAGCCATGCGATCTGAGATAGAATCCATGTATGAATACAAAGTATGGACTTTGACAGACTTGCCCGATGATCGGCGAGCGATAGAAAACAAATGGATCTTTAAGAAGAAGACGGACGTGGATGGAAATGTTACCATCTATAAAGCTCGACTTGTCGCTAAGGGTTATCGACAAGTTCAAGGGATTGACTACGATGAGACATTCTCTCCCATAGCGAAGCTGAAGTCCATCTGAATCATGTTAGCAATTGCCGCATACTTTGATTATGAGATATGGCAGATGGACGTCAAAACGGCATTCCTTAACGGACATCTTAAGGAAGAACTGTATATGATGCTGCCGGAAGGTTTTGTCGATCCTAAGAATGCTAACAAAGTATGCAAGCTCCAGCGATCCATTTATGGGCTGGTGCAAGCATCTCGGAGTTGGAACATTCACTTTGATGAGATGATCAAAGCGTTTGGGTTTATCTGGACTTATGGAGAAGCCTGCGTTTACAAGAAAGTGAGTGGGAGCTCAGTAGCATTTCTCATATTATATGTAGATGACATACTCTTAATGGGAGATGATATAGAACTTTTGGACAACATTAAGGCCTACTTGAATAAGTGTTTTTCAATGAAGGACCTTGGAGAAGCTGCTTACATATTAGGCATCAAGATCTATAGGGATAGATCGAGGGCGCCTCATAGGTCTTTCACAAAGCACATACCTTGATAAGATTTTGAAGAAGTTAAAATGGATCAGTCCAAGAAAGGGTTCTTGCCTATATTGCTAGGTGTGAGATTGAGCTCGGCTCAATGCCCTACCACGACAAAAGATAAAGAAGAGATGAGTGTCATCCCTATGCTTCAGCCATAGGATCTATTATGTATGCCATCTTGTGTACGGACACTGATGTAAACCTTGCCGTAAGTTTGGTAGGAAGGTACCAAAGTAATCCGGCAAGGAACACTTGGACAGCGGTCAAGAATATCTGAAGTACGAAAAGGACAAAGGACATGTTTCTCGTTTATGGAGGTGATGAAGAGCTCGTCGTAAAGGGTTACGTCGGCGCTAAGCTTCGACACAGATCTGGATGACTCTAAGTCTCAAACCGGATACGTGTATATGTTGAATGGTGGAAGCGATGGCTAGTGCATTTGCAAGCGAAGCGTTGTGGCGGGATCTACATGTGAAGCGGAGTACATGGCAGCCTCGGAGGCAGCGCATGAGGCAATTTGGGTGAAGGAGTTCATCACCGACCTAGGAGTCATACCCAATGTGTCGGGGCCGATCAAAGTCTTCTGTGACAACACTGGAGCTATTGCCCTTGCCAAGGAGCCCAGGTTTGACAAGAAGACCAGGAACATCAAGCGTCGCTTCAACTCCATCCATGTAAATGTTCAAGATGGAGACATAGATATTTGCAAAGTACATACGGATATGAATGTTGCAGATCCGCTGACTAAACCTCTCTTGCGAGCAAAACATGATAACCACCAGAACTCTATGGGTGTTCGATTCATCACAATGTAACTAGATTACTGACTCTAGTGCAAGTGGGAGACTGTTGGAAATATGCCCTAGAGGCAATAATAAAAGATTATTATTATATTTCCTTGTTCATGATAATTGTCTTTATTCATGCTATAAGCGTATTATCCGGAAATCGTAATACGTGTGAATACATAGACCATAATATGTCCCTAGTAAGCCTCTAGTTGACTAGCTTGTTGATCAACAGATAGTCATGGTTTCCTGACTATGGACATCAGATGTCGTTGATAACAGGATCACATCATTAGGAGAATTGTGTGATGGACAAGACCCAATCCTAAGCATAGCACAAGATCGTGTAGTTCATTTGCTAGAGCTTTTCCAATGTCAAGTATCCTTTCCTTAGACCATGAGATCGTGTAACTCCCAGACACCGTAGGAGTGCTTTGGGTGTACCAAACGTCTCAACGTAACTGGGTGACTATAAAATTGCACTACGGTATCTTGAAAGTGTACATTGGGTTGACACGGATCGAGATTGGGATTGGTCACTCCGTGCGATGGAGAGGTATCTACGGGCCCACTTTCGGTAATGCATCATCATAATGAGCTCAAAGTGACCAAGTGTTTGGTCACGGGATCATGCATTCAGTGCGATTAAAGTGATTTGCGATGCTTGAGGCTGAGCGAGGTATTGGGATACCGACGATCGAGTCTCGGGCAAATAATGTACCAATTGACAAAGGGAATTGTATCACGGGGTTGATCGAATCCTCGACATCGTGGTTCATCCGATGAAATCATCGTGGAACATCAAGAGCCAACATGGGTTACGAGATCCGCTTTTAGTTATTGGCGAAGAGCTGTCTCGGTCATGTCGCATGATTCCCGAACCCGTAGGGTCTACACATAAGGTTCGGTGGCCTAGGGTTATTAGGAAGACTTGTATGTGATTACCTAATGTTGTCGGAGTCCGGATGAGATCCGGACGTCACGAGGAGTTCGGAATAGTCCGGAGGTGAAGATTTATATATAGGAAGTGCTGTTTGACCATCGGGAAAGTTTGAGGTCACCGGTATTGTGCGGGACCACGGAAGGTCGAGGTCTCTGGGGTGGGGCCACCCATCCCGGAGGGTCCCGTGGGCTAAAGTGGGGAGGGGACCAGCCCCTGGTGGGCTGGTGCGCCCTCCTGGGCTCTCTCTGCGCCTAGGGTTGGGAACCCTAGGGGAGGGGGTGCCTCCACTTGCCTTGGGGGGCACTCCACCCTGTCGGGGCTTTTCTCTGTGGCCTCGAGCACCTATGGGGCACTGGGGGCCCCTCCGATTCAGCAAGGGAGGCGGGGTCTGTGCGAGAAGCGGATCGAGGTCGGACCTTGGCAGGAGGCAGGCGATCTTTACCCGGCCGGGGCTCTCCAGAGATAACACCCCTCTGCTGCTTTGTGTTGTTATTTGATCTAGCTCGGCGTGCGGCGTATGGTGGTGCTCTTGGTCTCGAATGGACGAACCCCTTCTCGTCGCATGGGCCTCCTTTTATAGTCTGAAGGGGTACCCACGGTGGCAGCGTAGGAAGAGGGGTAGAAATGTAAAAGCGCAGGTTGGTACAACGATTACTGTGATGCCCTACCTAACTCGGCGGCGGGGGACAAGGGCATTAAATGCCCGTCCGGTCGCTAGCGATGCAGGAGGTGACCGTTAAGTGAGCCACGGTTGCCACGATGGCGCCTCTGTCGACTCCGTTTGCCACCTCGCTCCGCATGGCTGTGTAGTGCCTCGCCCGTGCCCTTGGGGTGGCTGGTGACGACAGCGTCCTTTGGGTGTCTGGAGTTGGGTGGCAGCCTTGCGCGGCAAGTGCATTGCCGCAACCCATACATTGTTCCGGCAAGCTTGCGACGGCTGAGCCTTGCCGAGTGCTTGGGGCACGCGGCAAGTCTTCTGATGGTGCCCTGGTTGGCCTCCCCGGCAAGCTCCTCTTGCCGGGGCCTTCGTGTTCTGGGCTAATGCTTTGTTCTTGAATGGCGGTAGTAAGGAGTGGTGGAGAGCCTTGCCGGGCGTCCGTGAAGCCGCCAGCGAGTGCTCACGACTGCCGTGCACAAGTTCGAGGTACTAAGGTACCCCCTACTTTAATACACCGATAAGGAGCCCCGGCCTGGGCCATACGGTGCGGCGTTGTTGGGCCAAGCCCAAAAGCGATGCTGCGAACGCATGGCCTGAGGCCCGCACAGCAACGGGCTCCGCGCCCACGTGCTCCCCATAGCAACGCAGCGTCGATTGCGGCGTTGTGGAAGGCGTGGGCGGCGTTCGCGATCTTTAAGGCATCCACCCGTGATCAAGCGCGGCGAGTCACTTCACCCGTCCCCGGCTCCTGCTTTTTATGCGCAGCTCACATGCTGCGGGGTTGTGGGCGGCGAGGTGGGAGACCCGGGCCGTCCGCAGGCGGAGATGGCGAGTCGGCCCGCTCCTCTGCCCCCTTCTTTGCTGATTGGCTGATCGGGCGGTTGAGCCCCACCTCGCCCCTTTAAAAGGCGAAAGGGGCTAATAATCTCGCACTTCCTCTTCTCCTTAGTCTTCAATTCCCTTCTCTTCTCCCCATCCGCCATGGAGGAGGAACCTGGGTCTTCTCACGGTGGCAGGAGTGCGCCTCCGGGCAGCGCCTCTCCTATCCTGCTGTGGCGGCCGGGCGGCCACGAGGGAGAGGAGGGAGACGAGTCGAGGGCAGTCGGCGCTCGGGGGACAGGCGGCGGGCGATGTGCCTCCCGTCTCCGCCAGCAGCTCCTTTCCTCGGCGGTCCACACGGAGGCGATCCACAGGAGTTCTTCATCAAGCTGCGGCGAGCACCTCGTCGCCGCCTCCGTTACCGGCCCGTTCATAGCGCAATGGGCGGATCCGCCCGAGATGTTGGAGTTGCGCATGAGGGGCTGCGGGATCAGCGGCACTTTCGAGTGAGTGTCGTATCCCCAGCCCCGGCGTGATGTGCCGACCGAGGTGGAAGGCGTTCGCCCGCATCCACAACAGCGGCGGGGTTTACCCTCCATTTTAAGTTAATGGAGGCGACCTTCTCGCGTCAAGGTCTTCGAGACTCCGGCACCGGGCGAGATCTTGTGTGGACAGCTCCTCCGACAGCGAAGTCCCTCCTCGGCGAGTAGCGAGGAGGGCGGCAACGGCGGCAGCGAGATGGCGGGTCCGACTAGGCGTCGGACGCTGCCTCGCGGCGCCCGGCGACCCCATCATCCGGGTCGCCCGGCCTTAAACTCCAGGGCCGTCTCCTTGGGCGGTGGCGTGAAAGTCTGCGGAAGAAGAAGAGGGTGGCGGCAAGGCCGTCAAGTGAAATCTGAGGCGGCGCCCTCGGCAGCGTCTTGACATTCCACCACCCGTCTTGAGCTCTGCTTCCGGCTCCTCCGTCTCCGCCAAGCTCTGGCGGCCCAGGAGGTTCTCTTGGTGTCTTCGGCGCCGTAGCTCTCCTAGGCGCCCTTCGCCCTCCCGGCAAGCTTCTCTTGCGGGGCTCCTGACCTACCTCCTGAACAAGGAAATAGGAGGGGAATTACGGGCACCTTATCTTTTAACTTGTAAGCCTACGGGCCTTAGTTGCATTTAAAATCTGTAATCCTCTCTATCATGTTTTTCATCCTTTTATGGACTTGTACTAAACTAGGATGTTTTAATGAAAAAGAGGCAGCTTGTCGGGCTAAGTCCTTTACTTGACTTTGTGCTTTGTACATCCCACCCCTCGCTTCTAGGGGACTTGCGGGCGAACACACTTGCTGAGTCTTGGAGCGTCGGCAACCATTTGGCGGTGTTGCTTCAACAAGAAAACCTTGCGGAGCTAGTTGCGGCGCTTGTGTTGTTAAGCAGACTGGAAACAACCCAAGGGCTCAACAAGCAGCGACTCGCTCCTCAGCGCCGCGGGTTTCTTTTACAAAGCACACTCATTCAAGGGCGGCCTGCCTTCCCGATCCACAAGAGGATGCATGACGAGGATGAGAAACTTATCGACCGTAGCTTCAGCGACCTTGGTTTGCGGGAGAGGAACCTGCTTTTCGCAGCCCAGTGAAGCTAGCTAGTCGAGGGCACGTGCGTCGGCGGCGCCCATACAGCTTCTCCTTGCCCTTTGTAATCATAGTCATGAAAATAAGCGAGACAGTGCTGTAACATGCTATTCTTCCATGGTGTGACTCTACCACGCGATGCCATGCTTTGCCCTTCGTATGTTCACTCTCGCTTCTAGGGAACTTGCGGCGAACACACTTGCTGAGTCGCGGGACATCAGGCAGCCAGCTGGCGGTGTTGCCTCCGGCAAAAACCTTCTCGGGCGATTCTGGCGCACTTGCATTGTTGGCGGACTCGGAAGCGAAGCAAGGGCGCAACTTAGCATGAGTCGGTTCCTCGTGCACAAGTTTCTCATACGAAGGCTGCCCCATGGCAAGGCTTGCTATGTTACACCCTCTGTTTCGTTGTATCCCTTGTACGTTTTTAACCCTACGCTTCTAGGGAACTTGCCGGGGCTAACACACTTGCTGAGTGCGGGACGTCAGCAGCCTGCTGGCGGTGTTGTATCCGGCAAGAAACCTTCTCGGGCCAGTTGCAGCGCACTTGCATTGTTGAGCGGACTCGGAAACAAAGCAAGGACGCAACTTAACCTCGAGTTGGTTCCTCCGCGCACAAGTTTTTTACAACGGATAAGCGCTCGAAGGTACAACAGGGGCTATAGGACTACAAAGTGCTATTGTACAAAAGCTCGGGTGACTTAGCTTTTACGTCTTCAGATCCGGCGAGGTCGTACTTCTTCCTTGGTTTCCACCACCCCTTGTATGTTTTTTACGCTTTGGGGAACCGCCGGTGCAAACACGCTTCTGGCGCGGGGCATCAGCAGCATCTTGGCGATGTTGCCTCCGTGAGAAAAACTCGGCGGGCTGGTTGCGGCGCTCTTACCGTTGGCGGACTTCGAAGCGGATCGGCAAGCGCAACCTAACCACGACTCGACCCCTCGTGCTTGGGTTCTTCATACAAGGTGTGGATTTCTAGAAACACAACCTCAAAAGTTTGAAGTTTGGCAGCTTTCTTTGCTTCCTCGGCGGCGAGCTCGATGGCGCGTCCTCGGCAGCGGCGCTGCGCGCTCGAAGTGCGCTTGCGGAGTGGCGCGAGCTGTCCTCGCCGGGCTTAGCCTTTAGCTGGTCGACCTTAGCTTTCGCACTTGCGGTGGAGCTTCGATGGCGGCGTCCTCGGCAGCGGCATAGCGCTCCGAAGTGCGCTTGCGGAATCGGCACGAGCTATTCTTGCGGACTTAGCTTTCTTCTTCCCCGCCAAAGATGCCGGGGCTTTTCTCTGGCGCTTCGTCGGTCTGCAGCGTCTTCGTGTTGCCGTTCTTGGAGGGCGTGGCGTTGATCTGGCGAGTTCGCGGGTCCGGCGGCGGTGGAGTCACCGTCGGGGTTGGTCCGGCGAGCCGGTGATCTTGGCCTTCGGGGCTGGGAGTGCACAAAGGTGGCGCCCCCAGCGGTTTTGTCGGCGTCGGCTTGCGCCTGGGCGCCTGCCGAAGAACCTCGGCAGCTTCGATGCGGGGCTTATCGCCGTTAAGCGAAGCCGATGAGGCTGTGTATGGCCATCCTCCAGTCGTCGATCTTGTGCGATGCCGGAGGAAAGTCTAGAAGTAGCTGGGCTCGGGCCAGCGCTTCCTCTGCTGTCTTGGGTGGCGGTGGTGATGAACGGCGCGAAGAACGGGAGGTGCTTGGACTCCCAACTGGATTGGGAGGTAGCACAACCCGTCTGGCGACAAATATCTCACTCAGCGCCCGACGTAATGCGCGCATGCTGGCCTCGGCGTCGCGACCCACCAGGTTGGCCTTGTTCCAGCGAGCGCGGTGCTAGGAGCATCGGGCGCTGTTGACCTGCACCTCTGGGAGGAGTGCGGTGTCGGCTCGGTCGGCGGCGCTTGCGGGGCCTTGTTTTGGTCCTAGTGGCGACCACGAGACCCACCGGCGCGCCGCTCCTCCACCGGTGTCCGCTCCGCCGCCCGTTTGCTCGGCGGTGGTGGCGAAACCGGCGTGAGCGGGCGGCCACCTCGAAGCTTCTTCTTCGGTGGCATGCTGATGAAGATCTGTAGTAAGCAGCGTGGAGACCCGGTCGGATGCTCCACGACCTCGGCGCCCCCCTACAGGCGCGCCAAAGATGTCGGGGCTTTTCTCTGTGGCCTCGAGCACCTATGGGGCACTAGGGGCCCTGCAGTTCGGCAAGGGAGGCGGGGTCGTCTTGTGAGCGATCGAGGTCGGACCTGGCAGAGGCAGGCGATCTTTACCCGGCCGGGGCTCTCGGGAGATAACACCCTCTTGCTGCTTTGTCTTGTTATTTGATCTAGCTCGGCGTGTGTGCGTATGGTGGTGCTGCGGGTCTCGAATGGACCGAACCCTTTCTCTGGCGCATGGGCCTCCCTTTTATAGTCGAAGGGGTACCCACGGTGGCAGCGTAGGAAGAGGGGTAGAAATGTAAGCGCGGGTTGGTACAGCGATTGCTGTGGTGCCCCTACCTAACTCGGGCGGGGGACAAGGGCATTAAATGTCCGTCCGGTCGCTATGATGCAGGAGGAGTGACGTTAAGTGAGCCACCGGTTGCCACGATGGCGCCTCTGTCACTCCGTTTGCCACCTCGCTCCGCATGGCTGTGTGGCGCCTCGCCACGTGCCCTTGGGGTGGCACAGTGGTGACGGCAGCGTCCTTTGGGTGTGCTGGAGTTGGGTGGCAGCCTTGCGCGGCAAGTGCATTGCCGCACCCTTACATTGTCTTGGCAAGCTTGCCGACGGCTGAGCCTGCCGGGTCTTGTGAGGCGCTTGGCAAGTCTTGATGGTGCCTGGTTGGCCTCCCGGCAAGCTCCTCTTCTTGGCCTTCGTGTTCGGGCTAATGCTTTGTTCTTGAATGGCGGTAGTAAGGAGTGGTGGAGAGCCTTGCGGGCGTCCGTGAGCTTCCCAGCGAGGTCTCTGTTGCCCGTGCACAAGTTCGGGGTACTAAGGTACCCCCCTACTTTAGTACACTGACACACCCCCTTGGCCGCCGCCCCCCCTAGAGATCCCATCTCTAGGGCCGGCGCCCCCCCTGGGGGCCTATATAAAGGTGGGTGAGGGAGGGCAGCCGTACCCTGAGTCTTGGCGCCTCCCTCCCCCTGCTACACCTCTTCTCGGTTGCTTGGCGAAGCCCTGCCGGAGTACTGCATCTCCACCACCAACACGCCGTCATGCTGCTGCTGGAGCCTTCTTCCTCAACCTCTCCTTCCCCCTTGCTGGATAAAGAAGGAGGAGAAGTCATCCGCTCCGTACGTGTGTTGAACGCGGAGGTGCTGTCCGTTCAGCACTTGGTCATCGGTGATTTGGATCACGGCGATGCGACTCCATCATCCCGTTCTCTTGAACGCTTCCGCTCGCGATCTACAAGGGTATGTAGATGCACTCTTATCACTCGTTGCTTAGATGAACTCATAGATGGATCTTGGTGAATCCGTAGGAAATTTTTTAATTTTCTGCAATGTTCCCCAACACGCACGCCACCAGAAGGACACGAGCCCGGGTTTTTTTTTAGGATCAACAAGGGCCAAAGTCTGCCTGGTACGCCGTTGTGTCCTACCATTCTAGAATACGGAAGGAACCTTTTAAATTGCCGAACAAATCAATGTGTATTACAATGCTCGTATTTTCCTTGCGAATACTAATCTCAACGTGGTAATTGATTTACGACGAGTTGTTGAATTAGAGTGAATTTGTGATGTAGTGATCTCAACGTGGATTTCACATTTCATGGTATCCCTATTATGTTTTTGAATGCAAATTCAAATTTAAAAGATGAACAATATAGAGTTGAGAAAACTTTGTATGTATCAAGCATATGACCACACACACACACAGAGAGAGAGACACACACGCACGAACACAACAACAATTCAATAATTATAGTCCATCTATTTTTACAAACCATGCATATATGACACGAATTCAAAAATACTCCTTCTATTCCTAAATATTAGCCTTTTAGAGATTTCAACAAGTGACTACATATGGAGCAAAATGAGTGAATCTACACTCTAAAATATGTCTATATACATCCGTATTTGCCAGTCCATTTGAAATCTCTAAAAAAGACTAATATTTAGGAACGAATGGAGTAAAATGTAAGACATGCATGGTCCTCAGTTCAACATTTAAAATGAACATGAAACTGAAACATGAATATTAAGTCTAGTACTACGGTACATGCAAATGTTGTCTTTAGGCGGAGCTATGATTGTCGGGGGTTAACCCCTCGACCTTAGATAAAATTGTGAAGCTCTGTTTAGGGCATTGTTGAGGAAATTGTTAACTGGTAGCTGCACGGTTGACTGGTGAGTAGGGGATTAATTGGATAATCGGCAAGTTAATCGGCCATTTAATCAATTAATCGGACGATTTATCGGTTTATAGGATACTCGGTGACCCTACGAGTAGGGATTAATGGGCAAGTTAACTGGTTAATCGGATGAATTCTTGAATAGGGGTTTAGGGTTGTTTAGATTATATTTGTCCCCACCCTCCCAACCACCGATTGGTTGTGCACCCCCCACCCCTCCTCACCGGGAGAATATCATGTGCCTCCATACGTTAGATGCTATATGCGTCTGAGTTGCTTGGAGCTTGTAGAGTGCGAGATATAGCAGCTCACATGATGTCTTAATATTTTCTGAAACCTTGATGAGTTTGAGAATTGCACACAATTTGTACAAAACTACTCGAGATGCCCTTGGATCCCATATCCAGCGACCTCGAAGCTCGTATCCTGTAGCATCTAAGATGAAGCAGGACATCATATTCTCCTGTATGTAAGAATATCGTGTGCTACCACACCTTAGGATCTTTGGTGATACAAGCTCTTCGGAGCCGTTGGATTTGTGACCCAACACCTCCTCGGTGGTTCGAATGGTTTTTTGCAAAAAAAGCCCCCAAAGAGTTCGGCCACTGCTTACAAGAACAAAGATTGCTCAGATGCCATTGGATCTAAGATCAGACGAACTCGAAGCTTGTATCACCGTAGCACCTTATGTTTTCTCGCACGGGAGAATATGGGGTGCTCCCGCACAGTAGATTCTATGGTGATACGAGTTCACAGAGATCTAACCCCACGGTAGGAGGTTTGAATGTTTTTGCATTATCTGGGCTGAGAGAGTTTGGGGAATCTTGAGAAGTACAAGTACTATACATGTGCCATCGATCACTAATCATCGACCTAGATGCTCATATCATCGTGGCGGGTAATTAAGCTACGGGGGCACCTAATATGAACAGCGAGGAGCCATTGGATCAAGATGCGTTGGCACACACGAGGCTGAATGTTTTATTTGCAAAAAACCTTTGGGGAGTTTGGAAATGCGCATAATTACAAGACTACTCCCAAGCCATTGGATCTCACTTCAGCGGTGTAAAAACTTCGTATCACCATAGCATCTAAGCTGCGGGGTGGATGTGATATTCTATCTTCTTTGTCATTTTGTTCGTAAACTTGCAAAATACGTGTAACTCGTGTCGTTACCTGTCTAACCGCCCAAAGTGTTTGTTCAAAAAAACCATCCTACACTGAAATATCGGAACAACACACGGGGGTCCCACTTTTCATTAATCAAATTTGGACCTAAAACTAACAAATCTGAAAGACGAGATTCGAACTGGCAACCTGGACTACAAAGTGTAAGTCGATAGCCTAAAACAACAAGAGTTGTTGGCTTTGTCCCATAACTTGATTTTATATAGTATTGCATTGAGTAGAGTAGAGGGAGTGCCTCGTCAACACGTCCATGACCGTTGACTCACTTACTGGTGGGCCCAGGTCTGCGATCTGTCTCTTCTCTCCATCGTCTAACCTTTGCATGGGAACACACGAAGAGCGGTGCTAGCTTGCCTTCATGTTATTTAAACTAAAAAAAGCTTGGAAAATAGAAGAATCGCCTAGAATAAGAGACGTTGTGGCTGGTCAAGACGGAGCTTACCACATCTATCCTCCGTGCCACGTTAGCATGATGAAGCTATGTGGCTAGTGGGGTGTTTTCGACCGACTGGCTGGGTCCCTAGGTCGAACCGTAGGTATATTTTTACACGCACATTTTTCCTCCGTGCCGAGACATGGCACACCCTACCGCGCGGTTTCGGGGTCCTCCCGGTTGGTGCACGCATAAATTCTTCCTAACAAGGGACACGCTACCACGCGTTTTCTAGGTCCTCCTCGGTCGTAGCGCCGAAGCAAGTAAATGAGTCATCAAATCACGAAAGACCACCTTTCCCGCCGAGTACATCAGTGAAGCACGGTGGCTAGCTAGTTGGGCTAGTTGACCCGATTAGCTAGCCGCCGCCACATTATTTTTAAGCCTTTTTTATCTACTTGCGGCAGGTAAATTTAAATATCCACCGCGGCGTTGCTCTAGTGTTTGGGTGCGGCAGGATTTTTAATTTTTGATTGGCGGGAAGCGGTAGCGGGGACTTTTAATTTTTTGATTGATGGGAGCGGCGTGCGGCAATTAGTCATGATATTGCCTATAAACCTTTGCTCACTGATGTGAGAAGTAAATCGTTGGTGTTTTACCATGGTGAAAACCAAAAGATTCCCCGCTCTTCGGCTGGCTCCCTCTGCCTTCCCATAGATTGAATTGCCTTTCAGGAGTTTTGCCCCCTTTGCTTCCTCTCCCCATTGCTTCTACTTGGTGCCATAGCGGCGCAGCAGATCACGGAGTCCGAGGTGAGACACCTGACACCGGAGCTCCAGGCCAAGGATACGGAGCTTAGGGCCAAGGACGTGGAGCTCCGTGATCTCAAGGAGGAGAGGAGTGCCATGCTCCTCCGTTATTTGCGGGAGTTCACAAAGCTTCAAAAGCGGCAGGCGTCCACCACAAAGATGCTCGAGATGTCGGAGGCGTTGCTATAGAAAGAGGGAGATACGATAGGCCATCAAGGGAGCTAGTTGGAGCGCGAGTGGGCCGATCGTGACGAGGTCCAGGATCACCTCAGCCACTTGGTGAACCAAGTTGCCACGCACATGTTGCGGCTGCGCAATGCATACCGTCGTGCCAGTGCAATCTTGCCGGCCGTCAGGCTAAATCCGTTCGACCACCCGGTTGACTTCAACGAGCTGCGGCTTCCTAACCTATTCTCCTTCTTCACCTATATCTCCGAGGAGCTGAGCCGTCTCCAGGCGATGGTGGTGTCGGGGGTTGGGTGCAACATATGCCAAAGGATGGCTTATCATGGTGGGGGCGAGTAGAACGTCGCGGTGCACAGAAGCAGGATAAGGCGTGAACATGCCGGCGAATCTTACCCAGCTATGGGGCTCTTCGGGGAGATAACACCCCTACTGCTGCTCTGCAGGGTCTCCGCATGGTCACTAAAGCAAGGTGACTACAATGGTGCTCCTGGAGCTGTATCGGGAGGTAGGAGAGAGCAAGGCTAGTTCTCTCCTCCCTAGGCTATCTGGTCTAACTCTATCAAGGTCCGAACCCTTTGCATGGGTGCCCCGGGGGTTTATATAGGCCTACCCCCCAGGGGTACAATGGTAATCGGCTGGGTGCGGGCCCCAGCCGTCTATCTCTCCTGCTGCGCTCTTCTGCTTGACCACAGGGCCCGCCGATTGGTGGGCCCAGCGTTCAAACCCGACATTGCGGCACTCACAGTGGCAGGCTTGGTCGCGGGTCATAGCATGATGGCGCCGTGTATCGAGCGATCACTATCGCCATTCCCAACCATCTGGTTAATGGCTTGTGGGGCCACTGGAGAGACGGCCGACTCGGGGAGGCCGACTCCTGAGGCCGTCTTCGTGTGCTCTGGCCGCCGGTCCACCCAGCAAGCGGCCCGCGATCTTCGGGCGTACAAAAGCTGGCATCGTGGGCACGGTCGTCGCGCCTTGTGGCTGGTCGAGAAGGCATAGCAGCAGATGCAGCGCCTCGCCGGAGATCTCCGGCGTCTGACTCAACATAGCCATGCGGTCCCTTGTAAGCGGGGAGGGGCGGCCCGCGTCTGCCGTACCCACTTGTCGGGCCGTGAAGTGTCATGGGCTGACTCCCATAGTCGGCTTTCACGGAGTCGCCAGACTTGGAGTCGGCTTGCCTTGGAGTCGTCATCGGCTTTTCGGCTTCTCGGAGGTCGCCGGTGGGACTCGGCCTCTCTGAAGTCGCCACAGGACTCGGTGAAGGCGCGGCCTGCCCGATGCTTGAAAGATCTAGGGTCGGGTCAGCCTACCCATCGCCCATTACTCCGACAGTAGTCCCCGAAGCTGGTGAAGCCCTGCGGACGCCGCCTTGTGGGGCTTCAACAGCTTCAAACTTCCCAGCGCAGACTCTGAGACTCGGCCGTCGTCTTCTTTTCGGCCGACTCGCTGAAGTCGGATTTTGTTCTGCGAGGGCATGTGTTTGTAAGTCGCGGCGGGAAACCAGGCGGCGTATTGGATCGCTTCCTGCTGCCATCGGCGGTCCTATCGCGTGGCGCCCGCGTGGAAGGATGATCTGCTCACCTGCAGCGCGACCAGGGCCCGGTCGTCGGCGGGGCCCGCCACCATCGTGCCTCGGCATCGAGCGGATCGGCGTGGTCATGACGGTTGGCTTCCCCATGTTATTCTGCGCGCGATAACCCGTGGGAATAAATCGTGAAGCGGCGTGGGGCTTCGTGTGCGATTAATCACGCCCGCCCCTCGGCTCCTTAGCCTGAGGGCTATAAATAAGCGAGGCGGGGCGGCACGCAGCGCATCCTCTCCCCACTCTCCTGCCTTCTCTTCTTCCTCCGCCCGCGAGCAAGAGCACCTCACACCACGGCGATGAGCTCTTCCTCTCTGCCCGGCCCCCGCCCGCAGCTCTCGGGCGTGTGGGGCCAGTTCGAGATGTGGAGGTGGAACATATCGAGTTCCTCCGCCCGGACCGCCGTCTCCCTAGTGTGGACCTCGTGCGCGCCCGCCCAGCGCCGGCAGAAGACCCGGCCAGCGCGGAGGAGGCGGCGGGTCATCTTCCTCGCACCTCATGCGCGGCACAGGGGCTGCCGTGGCGGTTTCTTCCGCTCGTTCTGGGAGTTCCACAACCTTGAACCGCACCACCTTACTCGAATGCGGTGGTGTTGCTCTCGCCCGCCACTCTGTGCGAAGGTTTCCTCGGCATTCTCCCCACCCTCGAGTTGTGGGGAGAATTCTTCTCTTTGAAGCTTGAGTGCATGAAGTCGCCCGCCACGCCCGGCTCGGTCACGGCACCTACATCAGCATCTTGACACTCGACAGCCGACAACCCATTTCCTCCCATCTCGCTGATAAAGTCGGTGAAGATGTGGCAGCGCTCCTACTTCTATGTGAACAACCTCTCCACCGACGGCGACTGGGTCAACCTGCCGCCCTTCAACCCCGCCCCCCTAACTGGGAGGCTCCCCAGTTGGTCTCACCGGGCCAAGTCACTGACTCCCTCCGGAGCCGCCCCCGTAGCAGTTCGGCAAGGAGCCGTACTCGCCCGACAACCCCCCTCCAGTGGTAAGTCGCATCTTTCTGTAGTTTGGTCTTCTTTGCGGCCGACTCCGGCTTCTAATTCTTGTTGGTTTCTTCTGGGCAGAACCCCCTCATGGAGCCCGCAGTCGGCGCCACGAGACAGCGCGCGACTCGTCCCGAATCGTCGCGGACAGCGGCGTTGGCGACCCGACTTGGGGCGGCGGCGTTGAAGGCAACGCCCGGCGGCGGAGAAAAGGCGAGCGGCGGCAGGCCCTCGGCCACCTTCACCGGCCCGGCGAAGGCGATGCCGGCGGGAAGTCGTCCCCGCCACCAGCCGAGGGGCCAATCCGGCCAAGCGGCGAGCGAGCGTCACGCCGGGCGGCGCGCCCGCGGCAAGCGAAGAAGTTCAAGGAAGCGGCCGCGCGACCAAGCGGGAGGCTGCGCGAGGCGGCCGCTTCGAAGGAAAGTGAGAAGGCTGTCGTTAGTTTCCACGTAAGTCTTTACGCTCTTTTATTTTTTTTGTTGGACCTTGCCAGAGTGTTATTTGATTTTCCATCCGTTCTTCTCCAGAGCCCCCCTCTCCCTTGAGAGAGTCGCCGCCCCCTCTGTTATGGGGCTGGCAGAGACATCCACCAACACCCGGCGGGTCGATCCCGCCGCCGACCTCCAGGAGGCGACGGAGCGGAACGCGCGGGAGAAGCGCGACGAGGAGGAGGCCGACATCCTGGAGAAGGTGCAGGCCGAGAAGGTGGCCGCCCATGCTCAGAAGAAGCTAGAGGGCGCGAAGCGCGCCGCGCCCAGCCAGCAGCGTCTTGAGGAAGCGCGCGCCGATCGGGATGCTCGTCCCTCCGTTGTCGTCAGCGCCGCCGGCTCCGGAGTTCACGGGGAAGACCGGAGAGGTCGGCATCGAGAACCCCCTCGTGGAGGAGGGCGGCGAGGCTTCAGGCTCGAACACCCTCGCGCCGCCTCCATCGCCTCCGCCACCGTCTGGGAGGCCGCACGGCAAACAGCCGGTGGGCCAGTCGGATCCGCCAATCACGGAGGAGGCCGAGGCGTGGCTACTTCTTCAAGTCGCCCTTGGCCGCCGCGCCAGCAGAAAGGGCGACCTCGGCGCCCTTGAGCTTCGGAAAACGGCGCCGCGAGCTCGGCGAATCTGGATGTCGAGGCCTCGATTGCCGTGCCCACGGGTGGTTCTTGCGGGCGGCACCGCCAGCTGAACCAAGCGCTCCCAGCGTCGAGGCGAAGCTGTCTTGAAGCGAAGCCCTCAAAATCTGCACCGGCGCATCTCGGCGTCGGACATCCGTCCGTCGTTCCTTCTTCTTCTTTTTTGATTCTGTCTTCCTCTGTGGGGCGCGCCAGCGCCACCGGAGTGTAATCCCCAAGTTCGGGCGGCTCTTGGCGGCGGTTGAACTCCCTCTGCAGTTCGAATACTAACTTTGCCTTTGTCGGCTTTTTGTAGGAGTATCATAACCTCCGCGCTACTGCCTTCAACCGCAATGTCGAGGAGTTGAATAAGCGGACCGCCGACTTCTTGGAAAGCCGGGGTGAGCTCTTTTCTTCCTTCTTTGCGGGGGCGCGCTGGCGCACCCGCGGGCTGTAGTCCCCGAGATTCGGGCCGACTGCTGAGCAGTCGGGCCGGATCCCCCGGCGATCTACTTTACTAACGACTTGCTAGTCTCTTTCTTCGTTCTTTAGGTGCCAATGCCGCCCTTCAGGAGCAGCTGGGCGAGGCCAACACTACTCGGCGTGCCAAGGAGGAGGAGGCGGCAGCTCTCTCAAAGCGTGACCTGGCGGCGGTGGCCCAGCGAGAGGAGCTGCTCGAGGCGCGGGGCGAGGCCAAGACGCGGGAGGCCGCTCTCATGGCCGAGTTCGAGATCGAGCGCTCCGCCTGGACTGATAAGGAGGCGATGCTGTCCTCTGGCTACCACGAGATTGAGGACATCGTCGATGGTAAGTCTCTTTCATTTCTTTGGGCTTCTGACTATGTGTCAGGCCGGCTTCTGATTTTTCGGCTTTCTTCTCTTTTGTCCTGGCAGACTTCTTTCCTGGTCATTCACAGGTAGTCCCTCTGGCCATCGAGGCTGCTCGGGGGCCTTGAAGGCGAAGGCGAGAGATCGCCGCTAATGCCCCCGAACCATCGGCGAGCATCTCGAGCATTGAAGCCCGTCTTCGTCCGGCTCACCGGCTGCTGCGCCCAGCTTCGTGCGCTGCCCCAGACAGTTGCCGCCACAATGGCCCGACATGCGGCTCTCGCACCGCCCGGTCGGACTGACTGGTGGAAATCGCCGCCGGCGTCTCGAAGCTTGGAAGGAGCTCATCGGCCCGGGCGAACACGCTTCGGCCTTGGAGTTCGTCAAGCGTGGTATCCGGGCTGGACTGGGACGGTCGGCAGCGTTCGGTCGAAGCCGAGCCGGCTGGAGGCAGAGCGCCCTTAAGCGGCCTTGCGGCAGCCATCGCCGATACCACGGACACCGCGTCTTCGTGCCCGGCGGGCTGAAAGCGGCGAAAGTGCCGCCGGACTGGTTACAGATGAACCAGTATGGCGAACTTCGGTGGAGGTGATCGACTCGAGTGCGAGAGGAGCGAGCGGAGGCGGAGGCGAAAGGCGCGAGGAAGGCGGCGGCGGCCAGCCTCAGCCATCGCGCCTCAAACAACGAAGCAGCGGAGACAAAGCGGCTACCGCGAGGCGACCAAGCTGAACCGCCCGGCCGATTGCCCGGCACCCGACACGCCGTCACCTCCGATCCTCCGGCCCGGAGCCGCCTCCTAGACTGCTTTTCCGCCTCTATTTATCTGTCTTTAGTAATGTTTTGAAAGACTTGTTAGGTTGAACAATTCCACCCGCGGGGTGTATCCTGAATTTCTATTCGAAAATTCGGCCAAGGGCCTATGTAAATATTTATCCGATTTCCGCCTTTCCTTGCTTATTGCTCCTTAGACTTTTTCCTTTGCCATCTTCCTTTAGTTGCCGCCTTGCCGGCTGGATAACCCTTCTGCGGGACTGCACAAGAGTCAGCGCTAGCTACGCCGGAAGGCAAGTACTTGGCTGTTTAGAGTTTCTTTAGCAAGTCGGCTAGAAAGCGACAGGCCGACTATCCGAGAGTCGGCTGTCTTTGATAAAAGCTAAGACGGTGAGCCGACTACTCATGAGTCGGCTCTGTGGGGGGAGGCTGGTAGCCGTCTTGAGCTATGCATAAGCTTTTAGGTCCTTAGCCATTTTTTCATGTGTGCGCTCGTTCTTGCTTATTCTCTTCCTACCAGCAGTCGCTCTGCGAGCTGTGGCTTTCGATAGGAGACGGCTTGAGCGCAACACATTACTTGTCCGACTGCAGGAAGCATTTCATAGCGCAAGACGACAAATCCCCGGGCCGACTAGTCGGACCCGGTGCCAGACGGTATGATAAAAAAGAGTATCACATTCGGAAGCGTGATTCTTATCATATAGAAAACAAAAAGGCAGTCCCCGAGCTCGTCTCGGGGGGCCTAAGGTCTTAGTACTTTAATACAAAGGGGTAGTGCAATACATACGCATCAAGCTGTAAAATCTTTGAAGAAGATTCGCGTTCCTGGCGCTCTGTTTCTTTGCGGGTCGTCCCTCTTGCGCTTCGAGGCTTCGGCGTCAATCGGATAATCGCGTCGTTCCTAGCACCTTGCTGATGATGAAGGACCCTCCCAAGGTGCCAACAACTTGTGCTGGCGGCTGTTCTCTGAATCAGCGGAGCACAAAACGCCTTCTTAGAGCGATCTCGGCTTGACCTTGCGGTTGTAGTATCGGCGCGAACTCTGCTGGTAGATCTTGGACGGCTGAGTGCCAACAGGCGACCCTCTTCCAGCCAGATCAGCGCCGTCTTGGCGCTTCTTTAGTTTCCTCTTTGGTGTACATGGTGACTCGTGGAAGTCGAACTCTATATCTGTCGGGATAGCGGCTTGCACCGTGAAGCGAGGAAGAAAGCGTGAAGCGGTTGACTTGTTTGGAGTCGTGCGCGGACTCGAGAGGGCGGCTGGTAGCTCCTCGACCCAACAGCCGGCGAGCGGCAGGTGGTTCGACCAGTCGAGGCTTGATCTTGCGGACGAGGATGAGGCCATTTGCTCGTTCCACTGGCTGTCATTGCGGATGGGCAGCGGGCGCTATGTCGGTCGGATGCCTGCGTCGCGAAAGCGGGCCAAAGCGCCCTTGGCAAAGTTTGTGCCGTTATCGGTGATGATGCTGTGCGGTATGCGTACCGCCTTTATTATGTCGGCAATGAAGATTCTTGCGAGTCAGCCGTTCAACTTCTTGATGGGCTTTGCTTCCACCACTTGGTGAACTTGTCCACCGCGACAAGCAGATGAGTTAAACCACCTTGGGCCGTCTTGAATAGTCCTACCATGTCCAGGCCCCAAACTGCGAAGGGCCAGCGATGGGGATTGTCTTGACATGGAAGCGGCTGAAGTGGCTTGGGCGGAATATCGGCACCTTGCATTTTGGACTAGCTCTTTAGCTTCTTCGAGGCGATCGGCCAAAAGAAACCGTGCCGAAAGGCTTTGGCGACGAGTGCCCTCGAAGCCGCATGGTGGCCGCACTCGCCCTAATGGATGTCTCTGAGAATTGCTAGGCCTTGTTCTCATTCTACGCAGCGCTGGTAGACACCAGTGACACTGCGCCTGACTAGCTCTCTGTTGACTATGGTGTATGCTACCGCTCGGCGCTGCACTTGCCGAGCCAGGATCTCATCTGTCGGCAGCTCTCTGTTCACTAGAAACTTAAGGATGGGCTGAGCCCATGAAGGTGCTACTATCTCTTCAACTGCTACCTCGGCGACTTGGACAAGGGTGGCCGGGCTGGGAGGCAGCGGGCTGGAGTCTGCGGCCGCTTGCTGGATTGACGGAGTCTTTGGGCCGACTGGCCTTGATCCCGAGCCGGCCGGCCGCAGTCCCAGGCAGGCTCTGCAGTCCCAGGCCAAGCCCATACGATCCGGGCAGGTTACAGAGTCCCGGGCGGTTTCAACTGTGGTTTTTTTGAGGCTGTCTGCTGGGGCTCTGAGTCGGATCCGACTACTACGGAGGAGCCGGCACAAAGATGGAGTCGACTCTGGTGAAGGCTTGATAGGCGGCGAGGCGGCGAAGAAGGCGGCGCGGAAGGTATCGCTTGGCGAGTGGAGCCGACTCGTGCCATGGCATCTGCTTGATCATTGTCATTTCTTGGCACGTGAAGGTCGCACCCTCGAAGTATCCGCTGAGTTGCTGCACGAGCGGTAGCTTCGCCATGTTTGCATCTTTGGCGTCGATCGCGGGATGATTCTTGAACCACCAAGTCGAATCGCCATAGCCAGGGGATCCGCGAATGCCGAGTTCTTTGGCAAGCGGAGCCCGTGAATGGCGCCTCATATTCGGAGGCGTTGTTGGGCGCGCGAAGTGGATCGCATCACATACTTGAGCTTATCGCCCTTAGGGGTGGTGAGGGCGATGCGGCTCCCAGGCGGTGCGCATCTTAAAGCCATTGAAATGCATCCGCCAATGGGTGGAGTCGGTATTTGGCGGCAATCTGAGTCTCGGCCCGAACGGCGAAGTCGGCGGCGCTGCGACTTGATGGCGGGCGGGGCTGGTAGTAGATGGTATAAGGAGCAGATCTATAGCCCATTTGGCTACTTTCGTCCGGGCGTCTCGGCTTCAAATGATCTCGGCGAGTGGGCGGTGCAAACCACAGTGATTGGATGCTCTTGAAAGTAGGGCTTGACTTCTTGGCGGCAAAATGCGCCCGTAGCACATCTTCGGTAGTGAGGGTAGTTCTGCTTGGAGGTCGACAGTACCTCACTCAGGTAATATACCGGCCTCTGGAATGGGAGCGCCTTGCCTTCCTCCTTGGGCTCGACTACAATGACTGTGCTGACTACTCGGCTGGTGGCGGCGATGTACAAGAGCATGGGCTCTTTGGGAGTTGGAGCATGTCTGAGAGGAGTAGTCAACATCTTCTTCAGTTGGAGAAATGCCTCATCCGCCTTGTGATTCCACTCAAAAAAGGTGGTCTTCTTCATCAATTGATACAAGGGCAGAGCTTTCTCGCCCAGCCGACTGATAAATTGGCTGATGGACGCCAGGCAGCCGGTGAACTTCTGCACATCCAACAGTCGGCTGGGTACCTCCATTCTCTCGATGGCCTTGATCTTCACGGGGTTGCACTCTATGCCGCGTTCGGAGACCAGGAAGCCAAGGAGCTGGCCGGCTGGTACTCCGAAAATGCTCTTCTCAGGGTTGAGCTTGATCTAGAATCGGCGCGGATTCTCAAAGGTCTCCTTGAGGTCTTCCAGCAGCATCCCACGCTTCTCCGTCTTCACCACCACATCATCCACATAGACGTGGGCGTTCCTGCCGAGTTGCTTGAGGAGGCACTTTTGCATGCAACGCTGAAAGGTGGCGCCGGCATTCCTCAAGCCGAACATCATTGTCAGGTAGCAAAAGGCTCCAAATGGCGTGATGAATGCGGTCTTCAGTCTGTCCGCTGGGTTCATCTTGATCTGGTGGTATCCTGAATATGCATCTAGGAAACTCAGCAGCTCGCATCCGGCTGTGGAGTCTATCACCTGATCAATTCTTGGCAGAGCAAACGGGTCCTTTGGGCAGGCTTTGTTGAGGCTTGTGTAGTCGATGCACATCCGCCATTGCTTGTTCTTCTTCAGCACCAAAACCGGGTTTGCCAGCCACTCTGGAAAAAACACTTCCATAATGAAGCCGGCTGCCAGGAGCCGGGCTATCTCTTCTCCAACAACTCTTCTTTTCTCTTCTGACAGGCGGCGCAAGGGCTGCCTCACGGGTTTCATATCTGGCCTGACGTGTAGCTTGTGCTCGGCGAATTCCATCGGGACACCAGGCATGTCTTTGGGGGACCATGCGAAGATGTCGCGATTCTCACGGAGGAAATCGACGAGCTCGCCTTCCTATTTGCTGTCAAGGCCCGTGCCCATGACAGCATACCTTTCTGGGTGCTCCGTGTCCAAGGGTATCTTCTTGGTCTCTTTGGCCGGCTTGAATGATCCTTCTGCCTCCGACTCCTTGGGGTCGGGCGACATCTCTGGCTGCTTTCCGGCCATCGCCACGACTCGGTCAAGGAGCCGCTTCTCGGCCGCAATCACCAGGGACTCGGCCAGCCGACTTCTCTCGGCCGCGCAGGCGGACGACTTCTTGTAGTCGCCGGCTACGGTCAGAATCCCCTTGGAACTCAGCATCTTCATCTTGAGGTAGGCGTAGTGGGGAACTGCCATGAACTTGGCCAAGGCAGGTCGGCCAAGAAGGGCGTGGTACGGGCTCTCCAAGTCCACCACCTCGAACCAGACCGCCTCTCGGCAGAAATGATCTTTGTCTCTGAAGAGGATGTCTATCAGGATCTTGCCGATCGGCGAACAGGAGAGGCTGGGTACAATTCCATGGAACACGGTCCGGCTGCTCTGCAGCTGTCTTCGCTTGATTCCTAGCTTCTCCATGGTGTCTTTGTACAGGATGTTGATGCTGCTGCCTCCGTCTATCAGGACTCGCAAAAAACAGGTGGCCCTCCTATCAGTGGCCAAGGTAGCACCGTGGACCAGGGCATAAGAACCCGGACTCGGCATCACCTCTGGGTGATCCGCCCGACTCCAACTGATATGCCTCTCGGACCAATGCATAAACTCCGGAGCATCTGTTGCTACTGCATTTACTTCTTGTTGCTGTTGGCGCCTGCTGCGCCGGTCATCTGCCACACTGGTGAACACTACATAGGCTCCATGCTCTTCTGGGAACTCATCTTGTACCGCGCCGACTGCCGAGCCGCCTTTAGCTGCGGGGCGGCCTGCGGAGGCGGCGGCCGGCGGCGGAGGAGTGAGGCCGTCTCCTTAGCGATCTGGTGAGCGGTGGCACTTTCGGTGGTGGTGGGTTTGGCGGCTTCGCGCCGCTGTGGAACTTGCAAGGACCATCCAAGGTCTGCTCATAGGAGAAAGCCGGCAACCAGTTGGACTTGCCGCCCTTCTGCCGCTTGGCCGGAGGCTGCCCTTCCGGATGCTGATCTTCAACTGCCACTGTTGACACACGAACACGTCACGTGTACCCTCGACGCCGGGGGTGATGCACAGCAGCTCACGTCGAAGGAGACCCGACCGACAATACACGATCGCCAAGGCGATCGGGCGCTTTGCGGAACCGAAACCCCACACCCCGGGAGGGACCCCATCGAGTCTGCGGCGGCTATGGGCTGCCCTAGGTCGATCGCTCGCCCTAGAGCCTCGAGATTCGCAGCTCTCAAACACGAAGAACAGCGAAGAACGAGAGAGAAAACGATGGAGAGATAAAAAGTAGACAGGAAAAAGTAGTATATTGATTTGTTCGATTGTGTGTTGTTCAATCGGCCGTCACCCCAACATATATAAGAGGCGGCTGGACTTCCCGTACAAGTAAAGGATTCATCTAGGCTTTCCTTACAAGAAAAATTACATCAATTCGCGTCCTAGAGTCCTAGTTCTATTCAACTCGGATCGATCTGAATCTGGCCCAACTGTCTTCCTCCTTGTGCAGGCCGCCGAGCCTCCATATGACCTCCGATCAAGATGGCCCAAATATCAAACTTGTGCGCCTCGATGATCTGAACAACTCTCATGTTGATCACTTTTTCAAATAAGGCCATCTTGAATACTTTTCGAGGTCATCTTTACCTTCGGTCGGACTCGGTCTTGCGGTAGACTGAATTATCCGAGTCTTGTAATGAATTTGCAGGCCATATATTATCTCTGATGACGATGACTCCAAAACCAAAGTTTACCGTCTTGATGATCGCACAACTTCTGTATTGAACACTTCTCCATCCGAGATCATCTTGATAAACTTTTGGGCATATGTTCAGTTTCACTCGGTTTGAGCTCATCCACTCGGATATTAGTCTTTCACTTTCGACTAGACCTTTTCACTCGGATGACTAACGATGACCACATTTTCAGTCGGAAGGCGATCTTTTACTCGATCGGTAGGTTTTCACTCGACCTTTTACTCGATCGGTAGGTTTTCACTTGACCTTTTACTCGATCGGTAGGTTTTCACTCGACCTTTTACTCGATCGGTAAGTTTTCACTCGACCTTGGACTCGATCGGTAGTTTTCACTCGACCGGTGACTCGATCGGTAGGTTTTCACTCGACCGGTGACTCGATCGGTAGGTTTTCACTCGACCGGTGGCTCGATCGGTAAGTTTTCACTCGACCGGTGAGTTTTCACTCGGATGGTAAGCTTTCACTCGACCAAAAACATAGCCTGATCTTGATTTGTCTCTCCAGGCCTCATACGACCTCGGATTGAGACGAATTATATATGAAAATCGATCGGCTCGACGAGGCGAAACTTTTCTATGTTGAAGGTTTTTCAATTCAAGGCCGTCTTGAAGGCCGAATTGCTCACGCATTGCATCAGACACTCATCAACATGTGTCTGGCGTCAAGCGTAATATTTAGGTCTCTGGCCCGTCCGGCACCGTATTGACTATAACTTTTGCATATGAACTCGGATTGAGATGATTTATATATCAAAATCGATTGCCTCGGCGAGGCGAAGACAATTCCTTTAGAATACTCCTTCATCCGAGGTCGTCTTGAAGGCAAGATTGGCGAAAACCACTCGGAATGTTTGAATTTTGTCACTCGGAGTACAACTTCGGCCACCGATATAAGGTCGAATGGCAATAAATTAAACATCAAAGTTATTCCACTCGTCGACCTGAAACTTTGCATGCTGAAAACTCTTTCACTTGAGGCCATCTTACTTGTTTTTTGTACCTTGCCAAAATCCGATGTCAACACATGCCCCCCTGTTTTTCGGCAAAGCTTGCATGCCGAAAAATAATATGCACGGTGTTTGTTCTAAGGACGATGTCAACACTCCATCGGCCATTTATTTTCCTCAGGGCGATAATTATGTATCGGACATGTTTGTGCTAAGGGCGATAATCGTATATCGGCCATTGTCTACTCAGGCTTCCTGCCACACACTCGGGTGGTACTTCTTCAAATATTTTCCATTGAGAGCTCGGGGTAACAATGCTCCTTGTATTGATTCTACCAAATATGAATTTCCAGGAACAACCCTTGTAATCCTAAAAGGACCCTCCCAACTTGGAGACCACTTCCCGAATTTTCTATCTCTTGAACCAATCGGTAGAATCACTTTCCAAACGAGATCACCAACTTGAAAATTCTTCAACTTGACTTTCTTATTGTAAGCTCTTGCAACCCTCAACTTGTCTCTTTCTATGGACTCCAAAGCAACCAAACGTTTATCGGCAACTTCATCAATATTGTCCATCATCAAGTTATAAAAGTCTACTGCCGATAAATCATTTTGTTTGGCTATTCTCAAAGCATTCAAATTTACCTCCTTTGGTAAAACAGCCTCTTGACCATATACTAGCTCATATGGAGTCACCTTCAGTAGCACCATGCCTTGAAATTCTGTGTGCCCATAAAGCTTGGACAACAACTCATGCCATCTCCTCGGATTGTCCTTAATCTTCTTCTTGATGAGCTTGATTAGAATTTTATTGCTAGACTCAGCTTGTCCATTAGCTTGGGCATAATATGGAGAGGAATTGAGCAACTTTATATTATAAGATTCGCAAATTCTCCGACTTGGTGTGACATAAAAGATGAACCTTGATCCGTAGTTAACGTTTGAGGAATACGAATCTATGAATAATGTGCTCGGTTATGAATTGAATTACCTCCGTATGTGTCATGTTCTTGAGAGGTCTTGCTTGAGACCATTTAGTGAAATAATCAGTTACCACCAATACGAACCGATGCCCTTTTGAGGAAGACGGGTGGATTTGTCCAATGAAATCTAAACCCCAACCTCTGAAAGGCCATGGTTTGATAATAGGATGTAACATAGCAGCAGGAGCCAATTGAATATCACCAAACTTTTGACAAGCTTCACACCCTTTATAATATCTGAAGCAATCATTAATCATAGTCGGCCAATAAAACCCAGCACGTCGCAATAACCATTTCATTTTGGGAGCCGACTGGTGAGTGCCACAAATACCTTCATGTACTTCTCCCATAGCAACTCTTGCCTGGTCCTCATCCAAACACTTTAGAAGAACATCATCGACTGTTCGGCGATAAAGACCATCATCTCTCATTGTATACTTGAAAGCCATACGCCGAACAACCCTGTCCACCCTTTCACTCGGATTGCACAAGTAATCAACAATGGGCTTTCTCGAATCGAATTATCACCTGCACTAGATTTTTTTGTTAATGGCGAATCGGTGGGTTCAGGTTCGCCTCTCTCCCATATTGGCAAGACAAGACATCGGTCTTTGAGAAATATGAAACATGCCATGATCAACATGATATCCAGATGCTTGTCAGTGCCAACTCATTTGCTTTCCAGTTGTCATGTCTAGATATATGTGCAATGCTAAAACAATCCAAAGTAGAAATTATATCTAGACATTTATCAAGATAAACATTAAGTGATTAAGTCAAAACACCGAAAGACTCGGATATTTGCTGCACCACTAGTAACGAATCACCGTAAGCCTCAATATGTGTAACACCTATAGCAAGTAACATCTCTAGACCAAATAACAATGCTTCATATTAGCTTGATTGTTTGTGCAAAAATATTCTAAGCGGCATGAGGCTTCAAAAACAGCACCATGAGGAGATATATAAACAATACCAACACCTTGGCCATTGTTACAAACTGAGCCATCAAAGTACAATCTCCATGGCACTAATGAAACAAGGTTCATATCAACATCATGCTTGTCATTAATCCGATGTTCAACAATGAAATTAGCAACAATTTGGCCTTTCATGGATTTTAGAGATTCATAAGCCAAATCATACTCAATCAAAGCATAAGCCCACTTGCCAATTCTACCACTAAGAATTGGCCTATGCAACATGTACTTAATGACATCGGTTTGACAAGCTACTATACAAGCACTCGGCACTAGGTAATGTCTCAATTTTGTGCAAGCGTAATATAAGCATAGACATAGTTTTTCAATAAATGTATACCTTGTCTCGGCGTCCAATAAGCGTCTGCTCAAATATGTAATGGCATGCTCTTTTCCTTCGGTATCTTGAGTCAAAACAGCACCAATAACACCTTCCTCTCGCTGCGATATAAAGTTTAAAAGGCTCTCTATGCTTGGGTGCCTTCATCACGGAGGAGTGCACAAATAATTCTTGATCATATCAAAGGCTTCTTGCTGTTTTGCCCCCAAGTGAAATCAACATCATTCTTTAACGAAGGATAGGAGTAAATGCATCAACTTTCCACGATAGATTAGCTATGAACCTTCTCAAATAATTGACCTTGCCATGGAACTTTTGCATATCTCTCTTGCATGTTGGAGCCTCCACTTTCTGTATGGCCTCTATCTTTTGGGATCGATTTCAATGCCATCTTCATGAATAATGAAACCCAAAATTTGCCACCGACACGCCGAATGCACACTTCAAAGGATTCATCTTCATCCATACTTTTCATCCTTTCAAAAGCTAAGCGCAAATCGGCCAAGTGAGATTCAAAAGCATCCGATTTGACAACAATATCATCAATATAAACTTCAAGTATGACACCGAGTAAATCATGAAAATCAAATTCATAGCCCTTTGATATGTGGCTTAGCATTTTTCAATCCGAATGTCATCACTTGTCCACTCGAATAAACCAAGGAAACCAGGACATCGGAAAGCTGTTTTGTACATGTCCTCTTGACCATAAAATTTGATTGTATCCGGCATTACCATCTAGAAAGCTAATAACCTTATGTCCAGAAGCATCATTAATAAGCATATCGGCTATTGGCATGGGATACTCATCTTTGGGTGTAGCCCTATTCACATCTCTGAAGTCAATGCACACCCTCAACTTGCCGGATCCCTTCTTCTCCACTGGGACAATGTTAGAAATCCACTCGGCATACCTGCAAGGTCGAATGAATTTAGCTTCAAGCAGTCGACCGATCTCTTCCTTGATTCGGTCATATGTTTTTGGATTAAACTTTCTGGCCGACTGTTTATAAGGTCTAAAACCGGCCTTTATAGGCAACCGATGCTCCACTAGCTCTCGGCTCAACCCTGGCATCTCATGATATTCCCATGCAAAGCAACAAACATATTCTTTCAATAGCTCGATTAATTTAGCTTTACAATCGGCTTTCAAATTTTTGTTTATAAATGTCGGTCGACTGACTGATCCGTCTCCGATATCTACCTCTTCTAACGGATCGGCCGATGTAAAACCTTGTCCAAGTTTATCCATGTCATCCAACTCCTCAATAGACTCATACATATCGTTCTCGCTGGACCGATATTTTGCAAGACGTTTTTGTAACCACTCGGAATTAGAATCCATTTAAACCTATCATACCTTGGAGCCGATTGCATTCAGTCGGCTTTAAAGACACGGGCACAAAACCATTCTTGGTCGCACTGAGAAAATCAAACTCTGACAAATCACGTCCCGTCAAGCAAGTAGCATTGGGATGTTGCCAATCCACCGATGCATCGGCCAAAGCAACGCAGGCCGAGTTATCCGCATGAATGACTTCTACTTCATCATCAACCCACTGAATCAAAAACTGGTGCATAGTGGATGGCACGCACTGGTTTGCATGAACCCAATCACGGCCTAATATAACGTTGTAGTTACCTTGCACCTCAGCGACAAAGAATGCAGTAGCCAAAGTTTTGCTTCCGACTGTAAGCTCCACATACATTACACCTTTGGCTTCAGTTTTCTCTTTGCCTTCAAACCCGTTGAGTACCATATTGGTCTTGATTAATTCTTCATCATGCAAACCCAATTTCTTGAAGACCGAATAAGGCATAAGATTTACCACAGCACCACCATCAACAAGCATTCGACTAAGTGGCGATCCATTGATATGACCTCCGAGATACAACGGTTTCAAATGTGTTCTTGGTTCTTTTGGCTTCTCGAATATTGCGTTTTAGGGCCAAAATCCAGCTGAGCCACTTCCCTTCCTCATCTACAAGACGAAACTCAGCAGGTAAGTAATACACCATATTGATATCCATACCTTCATGAACGGCGTAGACTCAGTAATCCAACATATCAACCTCTTCTTCAAGTGGATCGACCAATTCTGAAATATGTCCGAGTGAAGGAGAGGTAAGAAGTGCCACAGACGATGTAATAGCTGTCACATCGTCCTCTTTGGGTGGTGTAGGCACTTCTGTGATAGATGTAGAAGCTGATGTATCTTGTATTTGTTTTGGCCTCCACACTTGTTTTGGAACCATGGGCGGCGTCATTGAACAACTTATCCCTTTGCTTCTCGGCCTCTGCTCCGCCATCTCTTGATTCCTTAACCTCTGTAGTTTCCTCTTACGTGTCTTCGTTATACAGGAGGACACCACTTTGGTCGAGTGTATTTAGCATCTCTCACCTTTACTTGGCTGGTGCTTGCTTCATGGTCATTAGCCGAGTGCTTTGGCGCGATAGAAAGTGTCGGCTCGGTCGAGTGGTTATGCACAATGGCTGATGTATGGGGAATGTTTGGTGCCCAAGATAAGTGAGTCGACATCCATTTTCTCCTTGCCTTTTCTGACTCAACCGCTGCAAAACTTGGTGATTTAACACGCCATTCTTTCGACTTTCCAGATGCATGAAATTTCCATTGGCGCACCTTTTACTTGCATGGAATCCACTCGGATTGATGTCATTCGTATGGTATCCACTCGGATGGAACTCACTCGGATGAGATCTACCCATCCACATTTTTCACTCGGATAGCTTCCACAGGTGCATTCTTACACTCGGATAATTTCCATCCGATCGCATATTTTGGCCAACCGATGATAGTCCCGATGTTGAGTCGACCATTATATGAATAATCAAGTCGATCCCACAGATTGCCTCTGCTCTTACGAAAACTAGCCCTTGGTCCACTCGGTTTTGTATACCGATGAACATATCAACCGATGGTGACCTTGGTCGTTTCGGATGAGTCGGTCGATTGAAACTAGAACCGCCGATTGGTTAGCATACTTAGACAGCAACATATCAAAAGTTGGCTTGATCCGCTTGCGCTGCACATTAACTTCATTCTTCTTCCACTTGCCAACTTCTGGACTCTTGGGCTTGACAAATTTAACACGAGTATTTTCTTGCACTTGCGGTTGCCCCCCGAGTGTAGGATTCTTGATGGTGATTTTGATCACTTCCTTGCCATCGGGTTGCTTATCAAGCACAACCTGTCTCCCCAAGACCTTGTTGTCCTCCTTGTCTTTCTGGGCTCACCAACAATGACATTAGCTTTATTAGCAGATTCGGCTACCTCCGGCGAATGAGCAGCTTCTTCCTTCTAAATCCATGGCGTTCATTGGAAAGGGCTGTTTATCAACTTGCATCTCAGAAAAGTTCAATCGTCCGTCATTAATGGCCGATTGTATCTGTCATCGAAAAACATTGCAATCATTAGTAGCATGAGAAAAAGAATTATGATACTTGCAATAAGCACGCCGTTTCATCTCTTCAAACGGCGGTAAAGTATGAGATATTCTAATAATCTTAGCCTGCAGCAAAGCATCAAATATTCTATCACACTTAGCAATGTTAAAAGTAAACTTCATCTCTTCATCACGATTCTTATGAATCGGTTTCAGATCATTGCAAGTAAAGGGTTTGGCCTTAGATGGCCAAACAAATTCAGTAGCAAAAACATCACCCTCATCGTCCGAGTGATCACTGTCATATTCCACCATATTCATCTTTGGACGATCGGTTTTGTATCTATGCACTTCTTTGAGATCTTTGCTTCGGCTTTCCTGAGCCAAAGCCCTTTGTAAGACTTGGTTGATATTTAAGAACTCATAGCCTTCTAGCTTTTCTCTAATGGGAGTTCTCAAACCACTCAGCACTAGGTCTGCCAAGTCTCTCTCGGTTATCACCAAACTAAAACACCGGTTTTTCGTTTCTCTGAATCTCTTGACGTAATCGGAGACCGATTCATCATGCTTCTGCTTAACCGATGTTAGATGTGACAACTTGAGTTCATTGTCGCTGCTATAAAAGTGATCATGAAATTTCTGCTCTAGCTGCCACCAAACTCGAATGGAACCATGTGGCAAAGAAGAAAACCATGAAAATGCGGTACCAGTTAATGACAAAGGAAATAAACGCACTTTCAACTCATTCAGTGAGCCTGCCTCACCCAATTGTGCTAAGTATTGACTAACATGCTCCCATGTGGTTTTTGTGCCCTCTCCATTGAACTTAACAAAATCTGGAATTTTATATCACGGAGGGCCTTTGGATAGCATCAAAGTACTGGAGTGCGGCTTTTGGTAAATCCGATTCGAGGTAACTCGACTCAAAATTCTCTCGAAGCATCTTAGCCATCTCCTCTCTAAGATTAGCTAGACCATCGTCCATAGTGGACGATGGAGCTTGTGGCAGTGGCATAGGAGGAGTAGGGTTACTAGCTGTAGGTAAGAATTGTGGCATGTATGTCGACCCATAGTTTGGTAGTGGTCGAGTGGTTGTAGCTGTAGGTAGGGTTTGGTTCAAGGTCACCACCTAACCTGGCATGCTCATAATAGGATTAATGGGTGCAGCCACAATCTGATTTGTTTGGGTAGGATAATAAGTCATCGGCACGGGAGGCGCCGATGAGATAGGTAAAGCCAGATTAGGGTTTTGCACACTAGCAGCTGCACCATCATTACCACTAGTCGATTGAGATGCATTCTTCTGAGCATTAGTATTTTCTATGAAAGTTTGATAGACTAGATTGTTACCATCAGCAATACGACTTTCAATCTCAGCCCACCGCTCGGGAAAAGGCAAGATTACTAGAGGGTTTAACCTGCTCGGCTTGAAGAGGAGGAAACTTGATTTCTTCAATCGGAGTGATGTTGCCTTGGCGATCCTTCTTGAACTTTGCAAGGAACTCCTGCAAATCCTTCTCTTCGCGCGCCTTCTTGTACTCCTCATAGATTTGGCGATGATCGGCCGATATCTCATCAAGACTGGGCTTAATGATGTTATCGGCGTCTACCTCAGATGGCTTGGGAAGATCAGACATGGTGGATGATGATGATTGATCTTCGGTCCCCAGCGTGGTCGCCAAAAAGTGTATTGACACACGAACACGTCACGTGTACCCTCGACACGGGGTGATGCACGCAGCTCACGTCGAAGGAGACCCGACCGACAACAGTAGCGATCGCAAGACGGTCGGCGGGCGCTTTTGCGAACCGAAACCCCACACCCGGGAGGGACCCGTCGAGTCGGCGGACTATGGGCTGCCCTAGGTCGATTCGCTCGCCCCTAGAGCCTCGAGATTCGCAGCTCTCAAACACGAAGAACAGCGAAGAGCGAGAGAAAAAGCGATGGAGAGATAAAAGTAGACAGGAAAAAGTAGTATATTGATTTGTTCGATTGTGTGTTGTTCAATCGGCCGTCACCCCAACATATATAAGAGGCGGCTGGACTTCCCGTACAAGTAAAGGATTCATCTAGGCTTTCCTTACAAGAAAAATTACATCAATTCGCGTCCTAGAGTCCTAGTTCTATTCCAACTCGGATCCATCTGAATCTGGCCCAACTTCTGTCTTCCTCCTTGTGCAGGCCGCCGAGCCTCCATATGACCTCCGATCAAGATGGCCCAAATATCAAACTTGTGCGCCTCGACGATACTGAACAACTCTCATGTTGATCACTTTTTCAAATAAGGCCATCTTGAATACTTTTCGAGGTCATCTTTACCTTCCAGTCGGACTCGGTCTTGCGGTAGACTGAATTATCCGAGTCTTGTAATGAATTTGCAGGCCATATATTATCTCTGATGACGATGACTCCAAAACCAAAGTTTACCGTCTTGATGATCGCACAACTTTTGTATTGAACACTTCTCCATCCGAGATCATCTTGATAAACTTTTGGGCATATGTTCAGTTTCACTCGGATTTGAGCTCATCCACTCGGATATTAGTCTTTCACTCGACTAGACCTTTTCACTCGGATGACTAACGATGACCACATTTTCAGTCGGAAGACGATCTTTTACTCGATCGGTAGGTTTTCACTCGACCTTTTACTCGATCGGTAGGTTTTCACTTGACCTTTTACTCGATCGGTAGGTTTTCACTCGACCTTTTACTCGATCGGTAAGTTTTCACTTGACCTTGGACTCGATCGGTAGTTTTCACTCGACCGGTGACTCGATCGGTAGGTTTTCACTCGACCGGTGACTCGATCGGTAGGTTTTCACTCGACCGGTGGCTCGATCGGTAAGTTTTCACTCGACCGGTGAGTTTTCACTCGGATGGTAAGCTTTCACTCGACCAAAAACATAGCCTGATCTTGATTTGTCTCTCCAGGCCTCATACGACCTCGGATTGAGACGAATTATATATGAAAATCGATCGGCTGGACGAGACGAAACTTTTCTATGTTGAAGGTTTTTCAATTCAAGGCCGTCTTGAAGGCCGAATTGCTCACGCATTGCATCAGACACTCATCAACATGTGTCTGGCGTCAAAGCGTAATATTTAGGTCTCGGCCCGTCCGCACCGTATTGACTATAACTTTTGCATATGAACTCGGATTGAGATGATTTATATATCAAAATCAATTGCCTCGACGAGACGAAGACAATTCATTTAGAATACTCCTTCATTTGAGGTCGTCTTGAAGGCAAGATTGGCCGAAAACCACTCAGAATGTTTGAATTTTGTCACTCGGAGTACAACTTCGGCCACCGATATAAGGTCGAATGGCAATAAATTAAACATCAAAGTTATTCCACTCGTCGACCTGAAACTTTGCATGCTGAAAACTCTTTCACTTGAGGCCATCTTACTTGCTTTTTGTACCTTGCCAAAATCCGATGTCAACAGCCGCGACCTGCCGACTGTTGGAAGTCGGCTGCTGGGCCTTGCGCTTGTTGTCGTTCTGTTGCTATCGCCGACTGGTGTCTCCAGCCGGAGTTCTGGGAGCCTGGGGAGTCACCTTGCCAGCTGCGTTGACTTGAATCTCCGTCCTCATGGACGAGTCGGCCGTGGCGTACTTGTCTGCTATGATTAGCAGTTCGTCGAGGGTTTCTAACTCGTCCCAAAGGAGCCTGTGCTTGAGGTGGGTGCCCTCTCGGCACCCGGCGGTGAAGTACTCGATGGCCTGCACCTCGTGCACGCCCTCGCAGGAGTTTCGAAGCTCGCCCCAGCGCGTGAGGTAGTCGCGTGTTGATTCATCAGGGCCTTGCATGCACAAGGAGAGCTGGCGCGCCTTGGGAGGTCGCTTGTACGTGCTCATGAAGTTGCGGATGAAGGCTTCAATGAAGTCGACCCAGCTATTGATGCTGCGGGGCTTCAGGCTGTTCAACCATGTCCGGGCCGTGCCCTGGAGCATGAGAGGAACGTACTTCATGACAACTCGCTTGTTGCCATTCGCTATGCTGACGGCTGTGGAGTAGTCTATCAGCCAGTCCTCCGGCTTCACGGAGCCGGTGTACTTGGGTGTGTCTCGGGGGAGCGTGAACCCTTTGGGGAAGGGCTCGTCTCTGATGCGGGGCCCGAAGCAAGGCGGACCCAGCTCGTCTTCCTCTTCCAGCGCCAGGGATCAGTGGAATCGGTCGATCCGATGGTGGGCATCATTCTCTCCGACTCCCTCTCGGCGGCCAAGGCGACCTCCGAGAGTCGGATGCTCAACAGGCGGCGGGGAAACTCGCCGCTCTCTTTTGGGCGGGGGAGGCAGGTAGTCGTCCCACCGCTCTACTGCTCTCGGGCGGCCGTCTTGGTCGCGCTCAATGGTGATGTGAGTCCGACAGTGTCTGACAGCCGGCTCCTTCTCTTTCCTTTCGCGGACTCCGCCAGTCGGCGTCCGAGAGGTCGCGCCTTGATCTCGGCGGGGAGGCAAGTCGTCGTTCGGCTGCTGCAGCGCATTTGCGCGGCTGCTGACCGTGTTTTGCGCAGCAACCGCGTCAAGGAGCTGCTGGACTTGCTCCGTCATCACACGACGCTCTTCGCCCTCGAAGTTCTTCAGCTCATCAGTCGCCGCTTGGGCGGCACAGATGTTCTCCGCTGGGGTGGCGTACACGGGGCGTTTTGCTCCGAGCAAGTCGGCGATGGCTGCGCCGCGCTACCGAACCGCACCTAGACGGCTCGACCCAGTCGGAGCCGGCGAGCCGCCTACGGCGCGATCCATCTCGCGCTGGTATGCCTCTGACAAGCGCCTCATGCTTGCCAGCTTCTTGGCGCCTTCGATGATCTGAAGGCGGCGCGTCTCCAGCGTCTCGGCGTCTGCGTCCTCTGGAATGGGCGCGGTTAGGTCTTGCAGGGCCGCGGCTAGCGTGTCCTGGGCTTCTTCGCCGGAGTGCTCACCGTGGCTGATGACGAGCACCTCCATGATGGCGCTTCCGCCGCTCTCCTCGTACGAAAGCGGCTCATCGTAGACCACCACGTTGGTGGGAAAATGTCAAGCGACACGGCGTCGGAGTCGACCAGCATCGGGTCGGAGGAGCCTACGGACTCCAAGTCTATGGCAGGCTCGCCGGCGACGTGGAGTTGGTCGAGGAGGCCCGCGAGAAGGCTCTCGGGGCCACCCGTGCCTGCGTCGGATGCAGGCTTGTCGGAGAGGCGCACCTCGCAGACAAGTTCGGCGAGGCCGCTCGCGGCGCAGGCGGCCTCAGCGCCGCGCAGCGTGTCGATGCAGACTCCATCTGGCGGGCCTGGCTGGCTGTGCTCGGTAGGGAGGAAAAGGGTTCCCGTCCAGCGCAGATCTCCGGACGACGGTGGACCTCGCCCCACGGTGGGCTCCAAATGTCGAGGGTTGGGTGTGACATATGCCAAAGGATGGCTTATCATGGTGGGGGCGAGTAGAACGTCGCCGGTGCCTGGAAACGGGATAAGGCGTAGACATGCACGCCGGCGAATCTTACCCAGCTTCGGGGCTCTCCGGGGAGATAACACCCCTACTGCTGCTCTGCGGGGTCTCCGCATGGTCACTAAAGCAAGGTGACTACAATGGTGCTCCTGGAGCTGTATCGGGAGGCAGGAGAGAGCAAGGCTAGTTCTCTCCTCCCTGGGCTATCTGGTCTAACTCTATCAAGGTCCGAACCCTTTGCATGGGTGCCCCGGGGGGTTTATATAGGCCTACCCCCCGGGGGTACAATGGTAATCCGGCTGGGTGCGGGCCCCAGTCGTCTGTCTCTCACACCGCCGCTCTTCCGCTGGCCGGGCTCGGGCCCGCCATTGGTGGGCCTCATGGACAGGCCCGACATCAGGCGACACTCCACAGACGCAGCTTGGTCACCGGGTCGTGGCAACAGTGCCTCCGTGTATCAGGCAATCACTATTGCCATTCCCCATCCAATCTGGTTAACGGCTTGTGGGGCCCTGGAGGGGGGACGACCAACTCCAGGGAGGCCGACTCCCACAGGGCCGTCTTCGGGCGCTCTGGCCGCCTTCGGTCCACCCACTGAAAGGCAGCCCCGCGGTCTTCGGGCCGTATAGGCCGGCATCATGGGCACAGTGCGTCGCGCACTGTGGCTGAGGTCAGGGCAGGCATGGCAACAGTGCCGCGCCTCGCCGGAGATCTCCCGGCGATACGGCTCACTATAGCCATCCGGTCGCTTGTAGGCAGGGAGGGACGGCCACGTCGTGACTGTACCCCACATCGGGCTTCGTGAAGTGTCATGGGCCGACTCCAATAGTCGGCTTTCCTGGAGGTCGCCAGCTTGGAGTCGGCTTGCCTTGGAGTCGTCATCTGGTACACGGCTTCTTAGGAGATCGCCAGCTGGGACTCGGCCTCTCTGGAGGTCGCCAGCTGGGACTCGGCTGAAGGGGCGCGGCCTGCCCCGATGTGTTGAAAGATCTAGGGTCCCAGATCAGCCTACCCGTGGCCCATTACTCCGACAGTTGGGGGCGGAGCTGAACAAGGAGGGGTTGCAGGCTGCCGTCACCGTTGCCGGGCGAATCCTTTCAGGGCTCCGTCACCGGAATCCATTCGTGCCATTGGACGTCATCTTTGACGATCTTGCTCCCGTCGACCGGGAGCGGGCTCTGCGGGCAGTTGCAGCCTGCATCACCAACGTCGTGCGCCTTGAGAAGCAGAGGGACTTTGGTTGTGTTTAGGTGCCCTCTCCATGGGCATGTCCATGTCTCGACGCAACATGACCGTTGGATCAAACTCAGACGATGCAGATTAGTCACTGTAGCACAATGCGTGTGGGTGTGTTTGGTTGCATTCTCATCTCAATATAGTTGTTTCCTCTTCGTGTATTTGTGTTAACCTACTAGTGTGGACTCATGCACCCTTCATGCACTCTGCCAAACACCCAAAAGTGGGTTGAGAAGGGAACTTTTGCTCCCATCCCGTGCACCCTTCATGCACTCTGCCAAACACCCAAAAGTGGGTCGAGAAGAGTACTGTAGCATCGTACTCTTCGTGCGCTGTAGACCTAGTTCTGTTAACATTCATCTCACCGTTCATTCTCGACCGGATAGTCAAAAAAGCGGTACTATGTTACTACATTACTGATCATATAGTTGACATGCGCACAACATCATTTGATATCGTCATATCCTACTACACTAGCAACAAGATTATGTAGTGCTGACGTATGACCACTGCACATGCCTAGTAGTATGAGCAGTGTGTATGTTCAAGTGGCTGCCGTTTTTCGCACTCCTCCGTCATAAGAGTAGAAACGCTTGCTGTAATCATTTTTTTCTTCAGAAAAACAATGGACACGCTCTACCGTGCGGATCCCCCTCCAGCCATGCACTAAATTACTCACTTTTGCCGACGTGTGGGACATCCAGCATCTAGGTCCACCAGCCATGCACTAAATTACTCCATAGTAGAGTGATGGTAAATACCCCGATCGAAGCGCCGCAGTAATGTCGAATGAGCTGTCAAATCACAAAACCCCCTCCTTTCTTGCAGTAAGTTGGACAGACGAAGCAACCATCATTCCACTCTTCTCTCTCAGCTTCCTCTCTTGAAGAAAACCGCCACTTGGTTCGCTTCTCCCTCATATCGGTCCTCCTTTCACTATTCTCTCTCAACTTCCTCTCTTGGATGGACGCTGGAGCACCGGCCGACGTGATGTCTATGGCTCTGGCTAAAATTGTCGAGGCTCATGGTACGCAGAAGCGCAAGCACCCCGCCGAGACTACCGTAGACAAGCTCAAAGCCATCACCCTGTCCAAGCCTCCCTCTCCGGGATCCCTCATTAAGCAAGTCCAGGTAATATCTCTTCTTGACAATCTTTTTCTCGATCTTGATCGTGTTTTTCCATCAACAGGCAGTACTAGTACTAGTAGTACAACTTTCTGGGTGATCTTGCATGTGATTTTTGTGTGCCAAGTGACGGATCTAAATTTCTCTTTTGACCAAAACATGCGAGAGGTTGACACTGATTTCTTATAGATTACTTTCAACTACTCCCTCTGTCCCAAATTTCTTGTCTTAGATTTGTCTAGATACGGATGTATCTGTGACTTTATTCATCCGTATCTAGACAAATCTAAGACAAGAATTTTGGGACGGAGGGAGTACTTTATGAACATCAATGCTACCTTTGAAGAGGGTATATTTGCCTCGGTAACTTGTGTTATGGATATTGCAAGTAATCCCTCTGCTCTCGTGCCTTTGAAGACATGTTCTAGTGTCTTTGTTCACTCATTTCTGTGCGTATATGTAGTCATATATGGAGTATAACATCGAAAATCATCTTATATTTTTGAACGGAGGTAGTAATAAAATATGGTTTCTGTTTGAATTAGAACCAGGTCCACGGTGGAGATGAAGTTCTCAAAGTCATGTTGTGTGAACTGGAAGACCTGAGGATGAGTTCTACTGCTAAACTATCTAGCTACTGTGTCATTGTCGCCACGTGTCTTGAACTAGTGTTTTCCTGTAGCATTGTTGTCAGGCATGTTCTCGAGGCTGTACTTGACCATAACAATTTCCTGGTTGTGCCTTCGATTGCGAAGGGTGTGGTTCTTGTAAATCTTCCCAACAAATCTGATGCGGCCTGTCTGCATCATCATGTTTATGAGTGGAAAGACCACTCTGTTAGGTTCTATAAGGTTGACGAGATGGTGATGGTGCATGTAGACATCTCTCATGAAGTCCATGGCCTAGTCAGTTATGCGGGGTTCATCCCGTAGGTCGATGGCAAGAAATAGTCTGCAGAGTTTAATTAGTGCAACTTTGCTTGTCTGTAGTAAGTACTATTGTTCAGTACTTGATTTGTGTGTATGAACCCTGTATTGTTTATTAGTACTGCCGCTTTTGGTGTGTGGTCAGTCCTAAGAACAGTCTATGTTGATGTCTGTCCACTTAATTCAGTCTGTATACTTTGAAGTATCCAAATCATCTTTTTTGTGAGGACGGTTTATCAATTATGGTTACACTCCAATATCTTTATGCATTGCAGGGTTTATCGCACCCACCAGGATTTCTAGTCCCATGGATGTTTGGTCCATACGATTTGTCATGACCTTTGGACTGTCCTGCTTGTGGGAGTAGGCGGGGCACCTGCATGCCACCCGTAGTTGGATGGTCAATCTTCTGTTTAGTACATCAACATAGTGATTTCCTGGTAAGGATTCACTCATGTCACATCAAGTAAATCTTATTGATTTACTGTCTAAATCTTATTGATTTAATGTCATGTTTTCTTTCTTTTCCTGTAATTTTACGATGAAGGTTTTGCCATGTGACATTCATCACAGAATAAACCATTTGGTTTGCTCTACGATGGCTATTTTTGCAGGTTTCATTTCTTATGTCATGTCAGTAACAAAGGCACTGTCCATCACATATATTACTGGAAAAATTTGGATCAGTCTGTTGCCTGAGTACAAGCTGTATCCCTATGATGATCTGCAGTTTGGTTTAACCAAAACGCCACAATTAGTCCTTCTCGCGTTTAAAAGAAATGAAGAAAAAAACTGGATCACGGTCACGGATCCTAGTCAAGTTAGAAAGCTGATCATAGCAGACCAGACACGATCGCCGCTGTCTCACACATCGGTACCACCTTCAGCAATGGATCGAGCACCGGCAGTTGCTCTAGCATTGACAGCGGCAGCAGCTCGGTCTGATCCAGCAGAGGATTGGGAACCGACTGTGTTAGTGGATCAGGATGATCTACCGGAGGATTGGGCATCGACACCGGCACCTGCTCCGACACCGGCACCAGCTCTGCAAGGAGCACCATCTCCGCCAGCAGCAGCGGCTTCGGCACCTGCAAAAAAACTTGCACTTGCATCTGCTCCGGCCCATGCAGCGGCAACTGAACAAGCAGTTGCACCGGCAACAGACTAGGCTGTAGTTCATACTTCATATACTAAAGTCCTTACAAAAACCGACATGTCCACCTTCTTGGTAAGCATTGGCCACCCAAGTGCTTCGTTCTTTTTTCTTTCCATGTTGTTTCACATGATTCACTGTGTTGATCTAACTGTTTGGGTATGTCTTCTTGTTTGGAAAAAGAGAATTCCTAGAGCAACGAGGGAGTCGTTAAACAATCCGGGCGACCGCGGCCAAGTTTCTCTTACCATGCACAGCCTTGGTGTGAATGAACCTGCTCAATATGCCGTAAGTACAAAGGATGGTCGCATGATGATTGATGCTAAAGGATGGTCAAGGTTCAAATCTAAATCATATCTTGCGGTAGGGGATGATGTCAAAATCGAACTTTCTCGGCAAGGAGAGCTGGTCCAAATCAACTTTGAAATTCTTCAGTAGCAGCATGCAACTATCGAACTGATCTATCCTCCGAGAGATTTTGATGTAATAATCTGGCATGGTGAAACAAGTGTCCTGTGTGTATAAGTAGTACGACAGTATTATTTATCACATGGTATATCGTTGATAGAATTGCAACTCTCATTGCTGGTTAGGAACTGTCGTTCGATTTCATTCCAACAGCTGCCGTGCTTTATTCAATTTTGTGTATTCGCCTTGCGACAGCACCGTACCAATCGCTTGCAATATGAAAAGCACTGAGGTAGAACACAGGGCTCCCAAACATGCAGGATGGGCCTGCGGCCCAAAGTCCAGAACCGTGAGCTTGTCTAAGTATTATATTCTCAGCTGAACCCCCATAATGCCCGTGCATTGCACGTAACATCAAGATGCATTTGTATGAGTATTTTATCTTGTGAGAGAAAAGGATGAACGAGGGAAGGCCTTATTTGCAAATGTCGAGTGGTGTGTGGGTACCTTTTTGCAAAATTGCCATAGTTTCCTTCCTATCCGTCAGATATAAATTGGACGGCCTATATTGCAGGATGGCATACACACCATCATCACCAACTCATCTATACTGTGTTAATACAACTCTGTTTTTTATAATTATATACGTTATATATATTCCCCTTGATTTTTCTTATGTATAAAGTTGTGATATAAAAGATTTTTACAATTCTTTACAGAGGGAGTATCTCTCTGTCAAAAATACATTTATGTGTAACTAGTTACTCCTATCTTTCTACTTCCTTTCGCTGATATGTGGGGCATCCGGCAATGGGGTCCACGTGCCATATGCACAAATTAGAGTGCACAACTGCACAGTAGACACACCCTGGTCATAACGACACAACAATGCCCAATGAGCCGTCAAATCACAGAGCCCCCCCTTTCCAGCTTTAGCAGTAAGACGAAGCGACAATATTTCACTGGGCCTGAATCCCCTTCTCCCTCGTCTGCTTCTTCAGAGAAAACACCCTCTCGGCAATTGCATAGGGTTTTCTCATGGAGAACCAGGTATGAATTCTTCATCCATCCCCGAAAAATCCAAGTCCCTTGGTCGCAGGTAATCCTAGGATGGGAGCCGCCGTCATTGATACATTTTTCTTCCTACTGAATCTAGTGTGGTTCATTTGCAGTGCCCAAAGTGTGAGGACCCTACAGGTTTATGCACCCTCGGTGAGATGCCACACTTGTTCCTTCTCATCCTAACACAGGATTTTAAAACGCGCACAGTATGCTCCTAGAATCCTCTTTTTTATTCGGGAGGGTGGGTGTTTTTTGAACATGCTATTGACTAATTTGGAAATTTGGATTGCTATACTTGGATAAAAGGTACTACTAGTACGATAGTCAACACTGACGTGAAGGAGGAAGTTATTTCTAGATTTGGATAGGGAATACATTGTGTTCTCATATTATTTTTCTTGAAGTGCATTATTTGCTCTGCCAGAACACATGTACTCAAGATGCTCGGCCTTGCCATAACTGAATACACCAGTTTAATGGTCACAGTGAAGACGAGCCACGGATATAAGTTGCGAGTTGGGTTCATGAACCAACAAGATCGCTGCTTTTTTTATGGCCGAACTTGGATAAACTTTCTCAAGCATTACGGACTGAAAGTTGGCGCACGAATGTTGATGGAAATAGCAGATCCTGGTCTCATATTCACTGCGATATTCCACCCCGACGTCGTTCCAATTGTTCATCCATGTTAGTTTTGTATTTGGTTCTTGCTTGTTGCCTCGATTACTTCTTAATCCACATATTTTTTCTAACTAATCACAGTTTAACTTTAGAAGTAGCAACAAATCTCTCACAAGATGCTACTTTTAACTAATATTTTCTTATAATTGGTGGCACGTGTAGGTGTTTTGAGAGTTAAGCAGGCTGCTTCTTTCTTATTCTGTAATAACTCGGCTGTTACTGATGGCGCTGAAGTTGACTGGGACGACATCCACAAGTTCCTACACTTTATTGACCGTCTTGAGGTCCTTGTGGGGCATTTCAATGGTGGAAGTTCACGTGGGATATGTGTGCCACTGCTGCACTCGTTGAACAGGTCCAACAGTGTCGAGAAACTTATGGTACAAGCTGTTTTCTATTACATGTTGTTCATAAACTATTGCTTATACATAGTTTTACAGTTGTGATATTCTTGAAAAAGAAACTGCCCAGTTCTATTGTTCCTATACAGATGCCTGGCCCTGGTCGGGTCAGACTTGCGCTTGGTCACAACATGATGTTTACGTCGACCTAATCCATTCCCCTTGGAGGTTAAAAGATACTTATTCATGGGTGGTCTCAAATAATGAAGGCCCGTCCATCTTGGAGAATAGGACAGAAGATGATTTTCATGCTTTTCCATGGCTCTAAAGTGAATATCCTGTTTATTGACCACATTGCAAGATGAAGCCGCTTTCAGAAGGTTGTGGATGCGTGGGGTGGCGCCTAGGCCTTGCCCTGGGCTTGGCGGCCTCACCCTTGGTTAGCTCAGAGGCAAAGTAACCTTTGTTCGAGGCGTGCTTTGTACGGTTGAACCTGTATAAGTACTCATACTGCTTTCTTCTTTAGTTGTTAAGTGCCCCTGCTGGTTTCAGTTAAGGTTGTTAAGTACTCCTACTGCTTGTACAGTCTGTCGTGTTTCTTCAGTCCAGTCTACCTCCAGCCGCCAAAATCAAACCGGCGTCGGCGGGGCCGCCTGCTTCCGCCTCCCACGGCTGGCTGCGCCTCAGCGCATGCATCGCCGCCCTACCGTCTCCTAAATCGTTAACGCCGATGTCCGAGGCCTCGTCGTTGTCCTCCATGCGCTTTGGTGCGCCCACCACGGCGCCGCCCTCTCGCGTTGTCAACATGGTCAACAAACAACAAGAATCGGCAAAAGTACATGGAGAGGATGACAGTAGGGGCCCACCATGTCAGTGTATGGAAAAATAAAATGCTTCCGCCTAGTGTTTTCCTGACATCTGGGACCCACGACATTGTCAGCGTATATAGTCAATAGACAAGACGACAACACAAGATCGGCTGACACCTCGGACGTAGCTGCTTGAGTAGTATTTTTTTGTTATTATTGAGACGGAGCAGGGTTTGAACTGGCTTATGGCCCGTCTAGCCCAGGCTTATATTTTATGTTCACCATGTGACCAGCCCAGCTATTTTTTCTTTGTGAAAATGAGCCCAGTTTATTTTTTCTGAAGAATACCCAATCCAGGCCTACTTATTTTTCTACGCCCTGATGGGCTGCAACTCTTTCAAGACGCCTGCAAATCTTGAAAGTAATATGAAATGCGTTGTAAATATAAAAATAGATGACAAATTGGCAATAACTTTATAATTTCTGAATTTTTTCACATTTTCAGATTCCTATTTCACTGGGCATTAAACTAATTCAAATATATCTTCAAACTACTTTATATCTGGCTCGACATTTCGTATTAAAATAGTTTGGAACCCACGAAAATATCTTGAAATTGTACCCGCCAACAAAAAAGCAGTTGCAATAAATTGCATAAGAAGTTGCGATGAGCTATATATAAATTATTAAAAAAAGAAGGAATGGTCTGACTTGTCGGCCTGTTAAGTTGACGCGTATGCAAGATTTTTTTAGTTATTATATACGTCAACAAACGATTCTAGCAGACGTAACCGTTGGATGTCATTCCAACAGTCGTCGTGTTTCTTCAATTTCTGATCTTCCTGCTCCAGCCGCCAAAGCAGCGCCGGGGGGACCGCCTACTCCCGCCTCCCGTGGCCGGCTGTGCTGCCACGCAGGCCTCACCGCCCCTACTACTCCCACCGCTGGCCAGGGCATCCCTCTACTCACCCACACCCCCTGTTATTCTGCGGCGACGACAGCCTCACACCGCAGCCAAACTAGTGAACCCTCGTCGCGCGGGCTTCCAATGCCGCGTCTTCCCCGGCTCGGTATCGTCCCCTTCCTAGGCCTTGCCATCGTCCACCGCCCTGGTGCTTTCGGCGCGGTGTGTTCAATGTGGTCAACTTGAAGAGGCTGACAGCTGGGTCCATGGCAGCCGCAAGGAAGTGCCTCCTTATTACGCGGAAAATAATTATTCCTCCACCTGACAACAGGGACCCACCGGATGGGCCACCGTATTTCGCGAAAAAAAACGTTTCCCCCTGACTGCTGGGACCCACCGGGCGGGCCACCGTATTTTGCGAAAAAAACGTTCACCCCGCTGTCAGCTCGGACCCACCGGAAGTGCCTCCTTATTACGCACAAAAAAATGAATACTCCCCCTGCTAGCTGGGACCCACCTTGGTGGGAGGCTGACTTGTGGGACTACTAAGTTGACTGGGGCGGAGGCCTTTGTCAACTTAGTCAATATGAACGATTCTAGCTCCAGTGATTGTACGATGTCCATCCAACGGCCGTACTACTTCTTCAACCTCTGGTCTTCTTGCTCCAGTCGCCCAAAGCAGCGTCGGTCGTGCTGCATGCTCCTGCCACCCGTGGCCGGCTGTGCTGCCGCGGAAGCCTCACCGCCCCCTACTATTCCCACCGCTGGCCAGGCCATGGGGCGACGGCAGCCTCACACCGCAACCGAACCAGTGAACCCTCGTACTCCCCTCCGCGCGGGCTTCCACTGTCGCGTCTTCCCCGGCTCCGCGTCGTCCCCTTCCTAGGCCTAGCCGTCGTCCATAGCCCTACTACTCTCGGTGTGGCGTGGTCAACATGGTCAAGGAATGACTTCCATCGAACGTGGACTGTACGTGGAGATGCTGACAACTGGGTCCACGGCCGCAGCAAGGAAGTGCCTCCTTATTACGCGGAAAATAATGATTCCTCCACCTGACAGCAGGGACCCACCGGATGGGCCACTGTATTACAAAACAAATATGTACCCCCTGACTGCTGGGACCCACCAGCTACATCTTCACACGCAAGGAAGTGCGCCGGCAAAAAAAAACCATTCGCCCCCCTGACTGCTGGGACCCACCAGCTACATATTCGCACGCAAGGAAGTGCGTCTGGGCAAAACTGATTCGTCCCCCTGACTGCTGGGGCCCACCAGCTACATCTTTGCACGCAAGGAAGTGCGTCCGGGCAGAAAAAACGATTCGCCCCCTGACTGCTGGGACCCACCATCTACATCATCGCACGCAAGTGCCTGATAGTCGGGACAAACCTGGTCGAAGCATACGTAGCGTTGTCATTCTGGTCGCGAACGTGTACGTACATACTGGTGGATTTAGAGGCGCGCACGTAGCATGTACACGTACATACGGGCCGGGTCTCGAACACGTACTTGCGCATATGTACCGCCAGGGCTCGTGTACATGGCTGGGTTGGAACGGAGAAGCAGTGTCGTCGTCGTGTTCATGGGGAGCCAACCGGCTGGCTCGGAATGGAATGCATCGTCATGTTCATTGGAAGGGCTTGGACGGAACAGGCAATGGAAACGAGGCCTGGCGTGCAGCAGAATGAAGGAAATAGCCTTGTGTTCGACCGGCCACATTTGAAACAGGATCCTGTTGACCGGGAGGTGTCTGGCGTACCGCAAAACGGAGGAAGCGGACTTGTGTTGGACCTCCTACGGTTGAAACGAGGTCCTGTTGATCGGGAGGGGTCTGGCGTACCGCAAAACGGAGGAAACAGACTTGTGTTGGAGCACTACAGTCGAAACGGGGGTCATGTTCATCGGGAGGGATGTGGAGTGCCGCAAAACGGGACTCCACGGGATACTGTTCATCTCCACCGTCGACCTCCTCCAGCCTCCATGGGCTATTGTTCATCCACCGTCGACCTCCTCCAGCCTCCACATGCAACTGTTCATCCATGGGCTCCTATTCATCCAGCCTCCACCGCGCGCTACTCCACTGGCTACTGTTCAACCACCCCTCTCCATGGGCTCCTATTAAACCAGCCCTCCACGGGGTCGTCCTTTTCATCCAGCCCTCCACGGGGTCCTGTTCATCCAGCCCCAACCGGCTCGATCAATAGGTGTCCTGTTCATCCAGAGGCAACGCCACGGGGTCCTGTTCTTCCACCCCCACCGCTCACTGTTCAGCCAACCCCCCCCCCCGCAACACTCACTATTCATCCAAAAGCAGCATGTATCGACTTCAGTTAGCAGCAGTAGCAAAGGAATCGCTTGATCGGGTTTAGTTAACAGCCATCGATTGATTGCTCAGGTTCAGTAACGCGTAGCGCAATCGCTCGGGTTCAGTTAGAGCCCAACGCCTCGCTCGGGTCCAATTAGAGCCCAATGCCTCGCACACGCACGTACGTGTACGAGAGAAACGTGCATCGCTCGGCCCCCGACCACCCACCATAACCGGGAACTCACCGAAATTTTCCTTGCCCTCGCTTCTACCACGGTGTTTTCCGTCATGGAAGGCCCATAGAATGTCGTGCAGCTGCGTCTCCTGCCCGCCTAGGATGAAAAGCCCATTTTCTATCATGATTTTTTGTCATAGATGTAGGAGCCCACCACATCTATGATGATACCGGGTTTTGTCACAATTATCTTCATAGAAGTGTCATAAGTATGACAGAAAAAAATTCGTTCGGCCCAAAATGTCACGGATGTGTCTTTTTTTTGTAGTGAAGTGTTATCACCGGCACTAATTGGGATTGCCCCCAGTTTTCCTCGGTTATGCTATCACTTTTCAACAGTGGACTCACTCTCTACTGTTGAGCTTCTCCCCAGATACTAGAATCCTTGCACCGCCATTGTGCCATTCGACCATACACTATCCATCTCAGTAATTACTGATCATGATCATTTCGAAAGGTGGTCCTACCTGGGTTCCATCCATTTCCAGTGATAAGCAAAATCATCCATTGCGTTGTCTTCAACAAGGTAGTCCACATCATCCATTTTAGTCTGTGTATGGCATTTCTTTGCACCCCGCCAAACGATTGTTGGTGAACTGCCTTAGGCTGGTATAAATAGTCTCAGTGATCTCTATATCAAAAGTGATTCTTTTTTCTTAAGGTATTTATTCTATGAGTCGCCTCCTCTAACGTGTCTCGTTACGTTATCATGGCAACTCAAATCCTCGCTATGTTGACAACCGTTCACCACCCTCTTAAGTGTGGAATTGTTGTCTACCTAGTGAACCCTCGTCATCTTTTCCACTCCATCCTTCTAGATGTGTGCTTCGTGTCTCAGCTCGAGAGATGTTGCTATGTCTTAGTCCGCGAGTTGATCCTGAGTTGTTCGATCTTCGGGAAGATCGATCCTTCTAGAGTTTCCTTTCCTCGCGTTGTCATGTTGGCTGGAGTTCTCAGAGCAAAACGACGAGACAATGATGGTGATTGAATCAATGCCCTTTTGAAGTGCAACATGGATCATGAAGATAATGTTAGTTTCTGTTTCCCCTTCATCTTACCCTACGCTTGAATCTCGAGATGAGATTCTTGTTTAGTGGGGGTGAGTTGTCACATCCCTGGCTTTTGGAAATGCACTATGCTAGCTTCATGTGTGCATCATGTTTAAATTTTTCCCAAACTTGAAATGGGGATGTTCAAACCCTAGCACAAAGTAAATCCAACTAGGATCACAATGAAATATTTTCAATGAACCCAAAATGCCCTTTGGAAATGTTCATCATTTCTGATAAAGCTAAAAACCTCTGCCAAAAATGATGAACATATTTCTAGGTCATTTCTGGATTTTTGAATTAACTCATATTGTATTTGAATTTGGGCCTTTAAATCCTATAAATATTTTAAATGCTCTAATAATTCTGAAACTTGTTGAGGGCTATTGGGAAAAATATCAAAAGTGCCCACAAATATTTTCAGGATTTTTGAAAATGCTGTGGCATTTTTAATAAAGACAAAACAATTGCAGAAAATAGAAAATAGAAAACAAAAAAATGAAAAAGAGAGAGAACTTACCTGGGCTTACCTTACTGTGCAGACCACCTGGCTGGCCCAGGAGCTGGTCTAGCCCACCACCGCAGCCCCTCTGTCGCCTTCCTCCTCGTGCCAGTAGGCAAGGACGCGTGCCTGGCGTGCGCAGCCACACGCCGGCCACATCCTCCCTGCCTAGCTGCCTCTTCCTCCCCCTGGATGTCTGCCACAGTGCCACGCCTCCCCCTGGACCCCTCTCACTCTCTCTTGACTTCTTCCCCCTCCTATGCTCTCTCTCCCTCTCTGCCCGAGCGGAGCTCGTCGCCGCCGCACGCCATAGACGCAGCTTCCATGCTCCCTTCGCCTCCCCGATGTGTCCAAGAGCATCGCCGCGCCTCGCTCGTCCTCTCCGTCCAGCAAAGCCTCGCCGGAGGCCCTGCATCATCGCCATCTTCATCATCTTCCTCGCCGACCGCCGGAGATCCCCCTCACCGCCTCGCTCAGCTCCGACCTCCCCAAGCCTGCCGTCTGCTTCACTGCATCCGCTGTGAGCCACTGACCATCCTCCCCCTCTCCGTTTTCTTTGCCACTCGTCGTAGTCGCCGCACCAAGCACACCCGCTCACGCCACCGCTCGAGCTCTCTGCCGATGTGGCTTCGTCCACGCAACAGCCCCGTCGTCCTGTCCAATGACCTTGTCGCGTCGCGTAGGGCCCGTATGTGCCTTGCACGCGCTGACTCGTCTGCCGTAGCCTCCACGCCAAGTTCACCCGGGCTCCGGCAACCGCCGAGGTCATCAGCAGCGACAACTCGGGAACCCCAGGCCCAATCGCCACCACCACTCGATGCGGACGTGTGTGTGCATCATGTAGATGCCCTCCGCTGAACGTTTGGTCGCCGGAGATGCAAACCCGAGGCTCGCCGCCGCGGCTGGCCTTGCCAGCGGCTTAACGCGGTGGGTTTGACCCACTTTGACCCTAGCTGTGCCCCACATGGGTAAATGACATGTGGGGCAGGCACTAACTCGATTAGTTAGGTATTGGTTAGTACTAATCCCCCCGCTAAACTAACCCTGAGCCACTGACATGTAGGCTCAGCCCTGCTAAATAACTTGGGTTCGTATTAATTAACTAGGTTAGTTTAGTTAGTCACTGACACGCGGGACCCACACGTCAGGTTTGACCTGGACCGGCCCCGTTGACCAGCTGACGTCATAGTGACGCAGTGCTGACACAGTAAGTGATTTTCTGGATTTAAAATAATCTAGGAAATTCCAGTAAATAGTATAACTTCTAAAAATCATAGAAAATAATCTATAACTCAGAACGAAATAAATTATATATGAAAAATTATCAAAAAAATCCAAAGAATCTGTTTATGGCATTTCCATGCATGTTTGAGAAACTTATGCCCACTAATGAGGTCAAATAAATTAAATGTCATTTGAATATTAACATATGGAGTTTGAATTTGCACCCTTGGTTCAAATCAACTTCATTTAAATCACTGCTAGTTGCATTAGCTCAAATCACAGCATGTTGCCATGTCATGATCATTCATCATATTGTTGCATTGCATTGATTGTGTTCTTTCTCTATTGCCGGTGGTTGTTCCCCCTTAGTAGACGTATATTGCGACGATGAGTTGGATGACACCAATGAAGAGATATACTATCTTCAGAAGTGCCAGGCAAGAAAAACCCCCTTGTTCATTCCGATACAATCCCACTCTCTCGCTTGTGCTCTCGTTTACTGCATTAGGACAACAACAACATATCTATTACTTGCTGCGATAGTTGAACCCCGTTTTCCTCTGCATGATCGGTCATCGCCACAGTAAATAGATGAAACCCACTAGCATGAGTAGGAGTTATTTGAGCCCTGATGTGCCTACTCATTCATGCTTGTTTGTCATGCCTGCTACTACTTAGAGTTGTGTCAAGTCTAATTCATCGGGGATGGATTGGAAAGTTGTAAACATGTCCTACTGTGTGTGAGCTAAATGTGTGAACAGGATTTGGTAAAGGTAGCAGTGAGAGGCCATGTAGGAGTACATGGTGGTTTGTCTCATTGAAGTCGTCCTCAGGAACTTAGCTTTGTGTTTGTGATCCATGATCAACTACTACCACTCATTGGGATCCTTAATTGACCCTCTCGGCTTCTTAACCACCTCTGTCCTCTGTCCAGGAGTTGCAAGTAGTTTCTGCTGTTTGTAGTATGCTGGAGGCCGTGCACAGCGCTGACCCGAGGGGTGGGCTGTGATGCGGTAGGCACGTGGCATGGTGTATCGGGCGCCCGTTTGGTGTCTCGGGAACCCTGCTCACATCGTTCGGGGCCGTATGTGGAAACTTCGGCCGGCTCCCTGCCGATGGAACCTGAATAGGCGATAAACCTGGACTAGAGACTTGTGTGTTTAGGTAGGCCGTGGCCGACACCCTCACCAGGCTTCCACTTGAAGGTTGCCCAGATACATGACGTGTACATAGCGTTAAGTGGCGAGAGCGTGTGTGAAGAAGTACACCCCTGCAGGGTTAACATAATCTATTTGAATAGTCGCGTCCGCGGTAAAGGACCTCTAGGTTGCCTATATAGTTCATAGACAAGTGAAAGTGGATACTCTAAAATGCACAGGATAAGCGTGAGTGCTATGGATGGCATTCTCGTAGGGAGACGGGAGCGGATCCATAGTGGTGTATTGTTATGGTGAATGTGTGGACTCGTGTGCGCCACCTCAAAAGAGTTATTTGCAGTCATAGTTTAGGATAGCCACCGAGTCAAAGCTGGCTTGCTTTAGTTAAATCCCACCATCCCTTTGTTGAAAATGATGCATATGTAGATAGTTCTGATGTAAGTCATGATGGGTACATTTGTACTCACGTTTGCCTATTTTATGTTTTTGTAGAGAGACTTCAGTCTCACTAGTTGTTCAGCGTGGACTTCGATGTTTAGCTTGTTACCTCAGCTACGATCTTGTGCCCTCGGCAGGATCTGGTAGATAGTCAAGCTTCTCAGCCTTTTTCATTTGTAGATGTCTGTACTCAGACATGTTAAGCTTCCGCTTGTACTTTGACTTGTATGCTCTGAATGTTGGGTCATGAGACCCATGTTAATAATATCTCACTCCTCGGAGCCTATTGAATAAAATACTTGAGTTGTAGAGTCTTGTTGTGATGCTATGTTGTATTTGCACATATCGAGCATATTGCGTGTATGTTATTGAAATGCTTGGTATGTGTGGGATGTAACTATCTAGTTGTTTATCCTTGGTAGCCTCTCTTACCAGGAAATGTCTCCTAGTGCTTCCGCTGAGCCTTGGTAGCTTGCTACTGCTCCGGAACACTTAGGCTGGCTGGCATGTGTCCTTCTTTGTTCATGTGTCTGTCCCTTCGGGGAAATGTCACGCAGTGTCTACCGGAGTCCTCTAAGCCTGCTACATCCCGGATTCTCCGGAGTCCTGCTAGCCCAGCTGCTACAGCCCGGATTCACTCGCTGATGACCGACACGTTCGTTGCTCGGTCATGTATGCATGTCCCTGTAAGTTAGCGCCACTTTGGGTTCACAACTAGCCAGGTCAGTCCGTGTTCTTTGTCATATTGATGCTAGCGACACTATCATATACATGTGCCAAAAGGCGCAAACGGTCCCGGGCCTGGTAAGGTGGCACCCGTGGGAATACCGTGCGTGAGGCCGTAAAGTGATATAAGGTGTTGCATGCCAGATCGGTGTGGCATAGGATCGAGGCCCAGACATACCGGTAACAGAGAAGGAAACACAATAAATGCAATGCACAATATGATGCATGATCATGACATGGCAAAATGATGTGATTTGAGGTAATGCAACTAGCAACAGGTTAAATGAAGTTGGATTGAATCCAATATCCAAATTCAAACTCCATATGTAGATATTCAAATGCCAGATATATGATTTGTCCTAAACAGCAGCTATAAGTTGTTCTAACATGCATGAAAATGGTACAAATGGATAGATTGGATTTTTTGATCATTTTTCATATACAAATTATTTCATTTGGAGTTATGGTGGAATTTCTATGAATTTTTGAAGTTTATAACATTTTCTGGAATTTCCTGGATTTAGTTTAAATCAAGAAAATTGTTAACTACATCAGCATGATGTCACCGTGACATCAGTAGGTCAACTGGGTCATCCGGAGTCAAACCTGACCTGTGGGGTCCATTGGTCGGTCACCAAGTGTTGTTTAGTGTCACTGACAGGTGGGTCCGGGTCAACAGACGCGTCAGCACAGTCAACTCTGACTGGTGGGTCCTGCGAGGTTATAAACTAATCTAAACAGAAATAAAACCCAGGTAAATTAGGGCGTGGGGCCCATCTGTCACTGACCTACGGTTAGACTAAGCATAATTAGCTCTAACCTAATCTGCCACATCAGCGTCGCCGGAGCCTGGCTAGCGGCGAAGAAAAAGACGGTGGCGCGGCTCGGATTTGACCTATGAGTGATGGTTTGGCATGCTGAGGGCACCGGGGAGGAGCTCTTCCTCGACCGCATCCAAGGGAGGCAACGAGAGGGCGCAGGGTGTCTCGAGCTCGCCGAAAGCGAGCTCGCGGCAGTGGCCGGAGTACGACATCGAGTGGGATGAGGCTATGAAGCACGGGGAGCCCGACCGAGGGGGTCTACGGCTTCCTCGTCTCACCAGGGGCACGGTGATGTGCTCGGTTGGTCTGAGGCGAGTAAAATGACGACATTGTCATGACCGGCGCTGGCGACGTCTCGACATAATCGAAGATTGGGGCTATGCTAGGCTATCGAGCACGGGGAAGGAGGGGTTCGGTAAAGGAGCTGACAGTGGAGAGGACGAGGTGGTCAGCGAGCTCGGAGACGGCCGGGGGCAGCGAATCAAACGACGGTGGTCGGCGGTTCCGAGGTAGAAGAAGACGTCGAAGGCGTCTCTGCAGGGTGTCCGGACTCATGGGACTCGGTGTAGAGGTGCGCTACAGCGAGGCGGAGCTCGTGCGCTAGCTAGCTGGGCGTGGGGAGGTCGGTGTCCGTGGTGGTGCTCGTCGGTGGCGATGGCTGGGCTCGATGGCAGCGTGCAAGAGAAACAGAGGAGGGGAGAGAGAGCAGCGAGTGAGGGAGAGGATAGAAGGGTCTAGGACGGCAACGAGGGAAGGATCGGGGCTCCTAGGTGAAAGCAGGAGGTGGCCGAAGCTGCACGCACGCGCGCCACGCCTCTCCTCTGCCTACTTGCTGAAGGAAGAAGACGGGCGTGCCCCTGTGAGCTGGGCCAACAGTGTTGGGCCGTCCAGGTGGGCTTTGGTGAGCGCTAGGTAATTTTCCAGGTGAGTCTCTCTCTTATCTTTACTATTTCTATTTTTTCTGTTTTTATTTAAATGTTTGCCACTGTTTGTAAATTCAAAAGAGTTCAAAACAATGCCAAATGTCCTCTGATTATTTTTATGTTGCTGAATGGACTATTCCAAATGCACGTAAAATGTTTTAGGGTATTTGAGAATATATTCTATACATACTATGAATATAATTCAAATGCAAATAAAATAATGATTTAAAATAAATGCCCAAAATATTCAACAAAAATGTTTACTATTTTTGGTTTGGTCTTAAAGCCTTGCCAAAATATCAAACATTGAATGAGATTTTAGGTTTCTTGCCCCTTTTTTAAAATAATTTTTGAGGCTTTTACTATCCTCATTTTAGGTTTCTTGAATTTAACAGGATGCATGTTGCTCACTGATGCAGCTACTACCTTACGTATCCTAGGGCTGTGACAAAACACCTCACCAACCACTCCGACATGACCCACATTGTCAATCAGTGTGGTGTCAAGCCGCAAAGTGATTAAATGGTAGCCATTCGCCACATAGCAGCCTCTTTCTACGGGAATACCTACAGACGACACACGTCCTATGACGTGTCAAGCAAGCAGGCGTGATGCTGGCAAAATAGCCCGGCAAGGCTTGCCGGGCGAACAACAATGTGACGTTGAGCAGTGCATTTAATGCGCTCTATCAGGCTGCAGAGTTAGGTATGATAGCACTGTTTGCTATCTTATCAGTGCATTATAACTCATTTTCCATTGTGGTGACCCGTTAATCTATAAAAGGAGGCCTGTGGCAACCGCAGATGAGGTTAGAAGGTTGAACACCCACACACTCACATGTGCATAGCCACTGCCGCCCCTGCCGGGCAAGTGTATAGTGCTCCACCACCATTCTTCCACCATCAATCCACCAAAGTAGGAGTAGGGATTTACGCATCCCGGTGGAACAAACCTGAGTAAAATTGCTCGTGTGATGTCTGTCGTGCTGCCCCACACTACTAGGGAAAACCCTAGCAGTAGCGCGTGTTTTGTGCCTACTAGTAGCGCGGGTAGCCGCGCTACTAATAAGGCGCTACAGCTAATGCTTAGCGATGAACGCGCGCCATCACGCCGCTCTCGCTAGTACAAATAGCTGCAGCGCTTGTTTAGTCTGGCCTCTCGCTAAGTTATCTACTTGCAGCGTGTTTCCCACCCATCGCTACTAGTATTTTTTATAATTTTTTTATTTTTAGTGTATTTATGCGCCATCATACAAATATTGGTACAATACCAGCTGTTATGAGGTTTACATCATTATGTCCATAACAGTGTATTAAATGAAGGTGGATTAGGTTCAAGTGGAGGCAATATGTGGTGCATGTCAAAAGTATACTACTAATCCAAACTGGATCTACTTTGGATTAGTAGTACTTTCGATGTGCACCACATGTTGCCTCCACTTGAATCTAATCCGCCAGCACAAGATATTTAATCATCATCATGGTCATTACCATCAACATTATTTATTTAATCACCACTAACACTAGCTAATAATAAACATCATAGTCATTACCATGAACACTAGCTATTTTATCATCATAGTAATAGTGTAGCACATCATCATCCTCAAACTCATTTCTAGCCATCTACTCTTTCACTCGCTACTCACTCCTGCTGCTCTCTCTTAGGTAAAGAACATAAAACATGTATAGCTCTCCTCCTTGATCAAGTTGAAGCATGCGAGATGAACCTGTCTCCTAATCGTGGAAGGCGTCTCTGGTTGCTGCTCCCTAGTACTTCTCTGCGCTCCCCAACACATATTTGGTCCAGTCTTGCACTATTAAGCATCCGTCGCTAATCTTGAATGCACTAAAGTAAGCTGTAGGATATCTTGGCTGTAAGTTGATAATACTCATGACACCTTTAGTCTCGATCCCTTAAGGCACAACATTCATCGAGTCCTGTTGAAGAACATCGTATGGTAACATACTTAGCAATGAAGTTTAGCTTCAAAAATAATGTATGGAAAAGATGCAATGAGGATAAAAAGTAAAAATCTTACCATCCTTCCTAAATGGATGTGACCATAGTTCATTATGAACACTATGGGTGCACATTTTCATCTTGAGATTTCTAAATGCACGAAGAAAATTTGTCTTGACGATATCAAGATCCTCAAGCCATGAAACATAATGGTGAGCTCCTCGCAGCTTGAGTTCAGCCCCAAGACGATATCTGTCCTGTCTACCAAGCGCTGGACATGTTTGCTTGCGGAAATAAGTGACAATACAAATTAGTTGTCAATTATTTTTGAATAAACAATATCAAAGACATAAATATGGTTGAGAAACTTACATAATGGTATAATGGAGGCATTTGCACATTGATCCGGATGTCGGTATTACCTTCAATATCATCTTACGGGCGAATACCAAAGGTGATAACCATATCGAGGCTCAAATGCATAAGTCTTGCATAGTGCTCGCCATGTTTTGCATCCAAAATAGGTGTAGTCGTCTGAATTGTATAACCGCATGGAAAATATAACCATGCTCGGTCTTCAAGTAAACTTTCTTTTCCTCCATAATATGACCTGAAACCTATCTTATCCAATACAAAAACTCTTGCATGGCAGGGGATACGCTAGTAGAATAGTAAAAAATATAAGTTGAAGCAAATGAAAGCAGATGTCATGCTTAATTACGAAAAAAGACTTGTCGTTGTGACTTCATCAGATCCACTTGAAGTTCTCGTCGCTTGATCTGAAGCGCCTATCATCATCTAGGAAGATTCCGTCGCACACAGCGCTCGTCTTCGTAGTATTTGCAAATACCGAAATCCTTCTCGTCGTCGACATTTCCTATGTTCATAGTTAAAACATTAATTGAAAATCGATCGAAGACAACTACCAAGATCTTGAACACACAAATCCGGGGCACTCGATATTTCCTACATATATAGTCTAGCACAAGTCATGCCAAAATTCACGGAAAAATCCGGCATGACCTTTGCTAAAATAGGACATATCGGCGCTGAAATTTTGCCGAACGAAATGAATCAACACTCCGGCAAAACATAGGCCACTCGGAGGTGTAACACTGCAAACATGACCGCCACTTGGATATTGAGCAACACAAGATATACATTTCAAAATATCTTATAGGACTCAAATTAGCATGCATTCAATAAGCAAAAGTAGATCATCTCATGCATTTCAAAATATTGTCACTAATACATCACGAATAGTGTCATACATATAACATCACTAATACAACTAAAACTCTAGCACACGACGGTATCGGCGGCAGGCGGTGGACACCACAGAGAAGGCACCATCACGGGATCATAGCTCGGTGAGATCCCCAGAACCTGCGCCAGTATTGGAGAACGGCTGTGCTCCAACACAAACAAATAGCGACAGACGTGCGCGTCCTCCTCACTTGACATGGTGGCGCACCACCTCCATGGAGTCCTCGAGCCTCTGGATCGCCATCAGCAGCCTGTGACCGCCACCAAACAAGGTTGGTCAACGACAGTGGCTCCTCACCAACCTGCGCCCCAAGTGAGTAGCGCCTCCAGTACCACCCGGCGGAGCCAGGTCCAACATGGCCGATCTGGTCAAGCAGGTGTAGTCCTCCGCCGACTCGACGACGAGGATGCGGGATAGGCATCGCCCACGTCGGCGGGAAAAATTGCTTTTAACTAAAAAATAGAAACAAGTTCTTACTAACTAGTTCTATTAATTCAACTAGTTCTTACTAAAAATAATACTATAAATAAAAATATTCTAGTACCTAATTAGTACCTAATTCTTACTAACTAATTAGTACCTAAGAACTACTGCCCTAATTACCATCTAAGTAATTAACTAACTAGCACTAAAAATAGCCTAGGGTTCATACTAACTAGCACTAAATACCTAGGGTTCATACTAAGCAGAGAAGAGGATCGAAAGGGAGAGAGGATCGGATGGGAGAGTGCTTACAGAGGGCGGGAGAGAGATGGGGTCGGGGAGACGGCGGCACCGAGGCGCCGGCGAGGCGACTGGTAGGGGAGAGGCGGCGAGGCGGCTGGGTCGGGGGAGACGGCAATGAGGCGGGTCGGGGAGACGGCAATGAGGCGGGTCGGGGAGACGGCGGCACCGAGGCGCGGGCGAGGCGGGGTCGGGGAGACGGCAGGCGGGTCGGGGAGACAGTGGCGAGGCGGGTCGGGAATTGGGGAGGAAGCGAGAGAGGGAATCAGGCAGGCGGGGTAAGGTGAAGTAGCTTTAAGCAGTGGCGTGGGAAGCAAAACGCAGCTGCTAAATACCATAGTAATGTGTTGTCATGAAGGCGCTACTACTATACCTACCACGCCGAGCAGTGTGGCAATTGTAGTAGTGGCGCTTTTCTGCGAGGACAGCGCTCTCGCTAATCTGATAGCTATGCGCGGTTACGCGAGCAGCGCTACTACAAAGTAGTAGTAGCGCCTCATTTTGACAAGCGCTACTGGTAACATTCTGTGTATAAGGTTTTCCCTAGTAGTGCCATGTTCTTCTGCTCTTTCTGCGATGTGACATCCCCCTGCCAAACCATCAAGGGACCCTAGGTCCCATAGGTGTCCGTGGTTTCCCATGACATATTTGGCGTGCCAGGTAGGGGGGTCACTTGCGCGAACCAGAAAGCGTGTGCAGCGTGTCATCTTCATCTTCATCGCCATCTTCATCCTGAAAGGTGCCATTAACCATGGCGCCCCAGAAGAAATACGGTGTTTTGGCTCACTTGTCCTACTCAAAGGCTCCGCCGCCCGCAGCCACCAATGCTATGGGAAATGCGGAGGCGCGGGGGGAGGTGGACGCTGCTGGGGATGTGGTCGGAGCAAGCGGCACCGTCAACACTCCCACTGAGGCCGAAGCAGGAGTTGGAGGCACCGGAGCAGAGCAACATCAGCAACACCCCAATGGCCACGCTCCATGAGGTACAGGTCAAGGGATTACTCCGTCCACAACCCTTCCTCTCGCCGACGGGCACAGCCGTAGTGAGGGCGCTCGGTCAGGGACGAATCGCCGTCCTCCACCCGCCACCGTTGCGGGAGCTACCGCAACGCGTGCGCCTCCCCCGGGACAAGTCGACCAAGTCCCTGCACCCGACGGAGCCGCTGGCCCTCAAGCGCCTTCACCACGCCACCATGCTATCCAAGTGGCCGCCCCAAAACAGCGGGAATGTGGTATTGTCGCTGCTGGCACCGTCAGAAGCCGAGCGATGGTACGATCTACATCTTCATCACCCATGCCGAGCACGGTGAATGGAGGCCATGGCGTGGGCTCAGCAGCTGCTAAGATTGCCACCAGCGGCCGAGAAGATGGACGAGTGGTGTGCCTCCATCCAGAGCCTACTCGGTTTCACCGAGGCTGGGGGCTCGCAGTGAGTTGTCCCACCACGGCCTCCCCAAGCAACGACGACGGCTCGTGCTACTGGTCGTACAGAAGGGGCCATCCCCATAGTATAGTCCCCACCACGGCAGCCAGCGGGAGCACAGCGGAATCAAGAAACTGACAACGTCTCGATGGCCTCTTCTGACCCTCTAGTGCATCCAGATCGGCGGCAAGCCCCGGAGGACAGGCGGAGAGGAGACGCCCGCGTTGTCATTGAGTGACGCCATGAAGACCATGTCCGGACCAATGGGTGTGATGGTCCTGACGTCGACGATCCTGCGCCCGATATTGGCGGATGCTTACCTTTTGAGGTTTGGTGCCTTGCCTTTACTCATGAGCTGCGGCAAGTCCGTTGGCCATCAGTCTGCACGTTCAAGCGAGAAATACCCAAGAAGTTCGATGGGTGGCTAAACCCGACAGAGTTTCTGAGCATCCACACCATCGTTGTTCAAGCTACCGCGGGAAGATATGAGAAGGTATTCGCCAATTACTTCCCTTTGGCTCTCAAGTCCAATGTGAGGTCCTAGCTGATGCACCTTCTAGAGAACTCCATTTCTTCATGGGCTGACTTCTGCCATGAGTTCATTGGTGCCTTCACTGGTGGCCACCAAGAACCGGGATGGCCCAGTGACTTGCAGATCCTCCAACAGAAAGAGGGAGAAACTCTCCGAAAGTATTTGCAAACATTCAGCAGAGTCCACAAGAATATCCTGAACATCCATCCGGCAGCCGTGGAAGCCGCCTTCCAGTCCAATCTGCGCAACCGCAGGATTCAATCAAAGATGAATGTACTGTTGGCCAAGACTGTGAAGGAGATTTACACCTTGGTGGATAAAGTGCGCTGATGGAGGAGGGAAGGAAGTTACCTGGGGAGGAGGATTGCATCAATGTTGATTCAAAGGATGTTGACGAATCCACCAGTTAGAAGAAGAGAAAGAATCGCAATAAGAGGCACAGGGATATGGCAATGATGACTGTTGAAGGATCGGGTACACCTAGTATCGGCAAGACAGTCAAGACCGAAGCCCCCGGCAAGGAAGCTGCCGTGTGCGGTAACTCCCGGGAAGCTCCGGCTACCAAGAAGGCCGGGAAAGGCGATGGGCCATATTGCAAGTTTGATCAGACCAAGGGCCACGACCTTCAGGAGTGTTATCAGGTTGAGAAGCTTGTCAAGAGGCAAAGAGCAGAGTACGAGAAGCGTGACAAGGAAAAGGGTCAATGCCGCTAGCGGTAAGGGTCGAGGCGGTGAACTAAATGTCCCCGGCAAACTCTTTCGGAGCAAAGGAAAACCCACGAGTGGCTAAGAGAAGGAAGCTAGTGATGGAGGGGATGAAGAGGAAACCAGTGACCAAGAGATTCAGAAGGCCACTGATGCTCTGTGCATTGGCGGGGGTGCGTCCTTGCACACCTTTCGCCACCAACTCAACTGGTGGGTGCGTGAGGTCAATGTCTTGGAACTAGCACCAGAGGCCCGGAAACCACTCAAATGGTCTTGCATTCCCATTATCTTTGACAAGGAGGATCATCCTGACCATACCACTGCAGTAGGATGTTTGCCATTGTTGGTCTCTCTAACAATTCGCAACCTCAAGGTCACTAAGATGTTGGTGGACGGTAGGGCTGGGTTGAATTAGATTTCCCCAAAGGTTATCAGCAGGCTTCAGATAGCAGAACAGGAGTTAAAGGTCACCGACACGTTTCAAGGAATTAATTCCGGCAGGAGCCATCCTAACGGAAGATCACGTTGCCAGTGACGTTTGGAGGGGAGTTGAACTATCGGACTAAAAATATTGTGTTTGATGTGGTCGACCTCCCCTTGCCGTACAATGGCATCCTTGGACGACCAGCGTTGGCTAAATTCATGGCGACATCCCACTATGCCTACAACACCTTGAAGATGCCTGAGCCAGTTGGATTCATTTCCATCCCATCATATGAGAAGGATGTAATCATTTGCGTGGACATGATGTACCGGGACGCGTAGCGGCAGAGACAGTGGCAGTGGTAGTTCCCACCAAAGAGAGCGTAGGAAATAAGAAGGATAACAAGGATACTGGCAAGGAATCCAGGAAGCATACCTCTTCGAAGTATGTTGCGCCTGTTGATGACTTGCCGGAGAGTTTAAATAGCCAAAAGACCAAGGTTACTGCTCCACAAGTGAAAAGGTCCCGGCAGGTCTGGCTGGCGTTGATGGTACTTTCACCATCGGCGCCACCCTCGATGACAAATAGGAAAGCGTGCTCGTTGCCTTCCTGCGGGTGAATATCGATGTGTTTCCCTGGCAACCATCTGATATCCCAAGTGTTCCCAGGGAGGTAATCGAGGACAACTTGCTATCTGCTCACATGCCAGACCCGTCAAGAAGAAAGTTCGGAAGCAGGCCTTGGAGAGGTAGCAGTTTATTGCAGAGGAAATCAAGAAGCTTGAAGCAGCTGGTTTGATCAAAGGAGTGCTTCATCCAACATGGCGAGAAAATCCAGTGGTGTTCCAGAAGGCTAACGGGAAAAGGAGTCTTTGCAAAGACTTCACAGACCTCAACAAGGCTTGCCCGAAGGACCCATTTCACTTGCCGCGCATCGATCAGATCGCGGATTCAACTTTGGGCTGCGATTTGCTTTCCTTCCTGCATGCATATTCTGGGTATCACCAGATCTTCATGTCCAAGGAAGACAAAGAGAGGACCTCATTCATCACCCATGTGGTACGTATTATTTTATCCACATGCCTTTCGGATTAAAGAGTGCCAAGGTGTCACATCCCTAGTTCTGACAATGCCTAGTGCATGCATTAGAGTGTTGCATCATGTTTAAATTTCATTTAAACCTGAAATGGGAATGACAGAACTCCCAGCCCCCTCTGAATCAACTAGGGTTTACTAAAAATATTTTCAATGAACTTGAAATGCCCTTCTAAAATGTCCATCATTTTTGTCTTGGTTCAGAACCTCTGCCAAAAGTGATGCACAATTTCCTAGGTCATCCTAAGGTCTTTGAATTAAATCATAATTATTTGAATTTGGGCATTTAAAATTATATAAAATATTTCAAATGCTCAAAAATCTCCAAACTAAAATGTTTCATGTTGGAAATAATCCAAATATGGACCAGGAGTAGTTTGGTGAATTTTAGAACCTTTTAGGTATTTTTAATAATTCAACAAAGTTGCAGAAAAATAGAAAAGGAAAATAACAGAAACAGAAATAACAGGAAAGACTTACCTGGCGCCCGCTAACCGGCCCACCTGCCGGCCCAGCCCAGCGCCGCGCCAGCGAGCTGCTTGCCGGCCAGGCAGACAGGCAGGTGCTCGACGGCGAGCACCGCATGGGTGCCACGCACCTGCTCGCCGCCTCGCTGCTTCTCTCGCCCGGCTAACGCCGTGAATCACTCCCCCTCTCTCCCCAGAACCCCCCAGACGCCTCCTCTCCTCTCCAGCTCCTTCCCCTCGCGCTCCCCAGCCATGGCCGACGCCACCGCCGCCGTGCCCACGTCGTAGCCGTGCTCCCCGTCGCCCGTGCGTCTTCTCGTCGTGTCCAGGAGCTCCGCCGCCCACCGCCGTCGAGATACCCGAGCCCGTGTGCTCGCGAGGCCCAAATCCACCGCACCGACCTCGCCGAGTTCGCCCGTCGCGGAGATCCCCTTCAACGCTGCGCCGCCTCGGCTCGTCCCGACCCGCGGTGGCCTCTACGAGTGCCAGTGAGCCTAGCTACCCTCCTACCCTTCCTCCCTCGCCCCGAGCCGTGTAGCCACCGCCACGAAGATCGACCGCCGCAGCGCCGCCGGACCACGTCGCCGGCGTGCCTCGGCTAACCACCGCCACCTCACCTTGTCCAACGACTCAAGACGCTGCGCTGAGGCTAACCGTGCACTCCGCACCACCACCGCACACCCCAGCCCGAGTTCGCTCTCACCCGAACTCGGTGGCATCAAAAATCGCCGCCCGGCGTAACTCCGCCACCCGACCCCAACGGACTCCGCCAAGAGCGCGGCTCGTCCTCGGCTCCACTCCGATGCCCTCCGCGGCTCGTTTGGTTGCCGAACGGCCAAAATCACTTCCGCCGCGCCGCGTCGCTTCGCCCAAGGCTAAGCGCCGATGCAGCCGTGTCGACTTTGACCACGGGTGGGCCCGGTTGACTCCGTTGAGTCAATGACGGTGGGGCCCCATACGCTAATTACCGGATCGGTTTAAACTAAATTAAATTAGTTAATTAGCCACTGACACGCGGGACCCACAGGTCAGTTTGACCTGGACCAGCCCGTAAACCTGATGACGTCACTATGAGGTCATGCTGATGCAATAATTACTTTCTGGAATTTAAATAAATCTTAAATGATTTAATATACTCAGAAAATGCCCTAAACTTCAATAAATCATAGAAAATCAACCGTAAGCCAGAATGAAATAATTTATATATGAAAAATTATCAGAAAAATTCAAGGAATCCATCTGTACCATTTTCATGCATGTTAGAACAACTTATAGCTGCTGTTTAGCACAAATCAATTAAATGGCATTTGAATAATCACATATGGAGTTTGAATTTGAATCTTGTATTCAAACCAACTTCATTTAATCATTGCTAGTTGCATTAGCTCAAAACACCAGCATGTTGCCATGTCATAGCATGCATAATATTGTGCATTGCATTGATCGTGTATCTTCTGTGTTTGCCGGTGTTGTTCCCCTCGGTAGACGATGTACCGATGATGTGATCATTGACACTGATGAAGACTCAATGTTATCTTCAGATGTGCCAGGCAAGCAAAACCCCCTTGTTCATTCCGACATAATCCCACTCTCTCGCTCCTGCTCTATTTTACTGCATTAGGACAACAACGATTCATACATTTACTTGCTGCGGTAGCGGAACCCTTTATCCTTTGCATGACTGTCATTCCACGAGAAATAGATGAAACCCACTAGCATGAGTAGGAGTTGTTTGAGCCACGATGTGCCTACTCATTCATGTTTGTTTGTCATGCCTGCTATTGCTTAGAGTTGAGTCGGTCGATTCATCGAGGATGAATCGGAGTGTGTGAACATGTCCTCTTGTGTGTGAGCTAAGTGTGTGAACACGATTTGGTAAAGGTATCGGTGAGAGGCCATGTAGGAGTACATGGTGGGTTGTCTCATTGAAGCCGTCCTTAGGAACCTGAGTTCTGTTTGTGATCCATGATTCAGCTACTACCATACATTGGGCCTGAAATATGACCCCGCTCGACTTCTTATTCACCCTAGTCCTCTGTCCGGGAGTTGCAAGTAGTTTACGTGTTTGTAGCCTCTTGGAGGCCGTGGGCAGCGTGACCGTAGGGGTGGGCTGTGATCGGTAGGTACGTGGCACGGTGTACCGGATGCCCGTTTGGTATCTCGGGAACCCTGTTCACATCGTTTGGGGCTGTGAGCGAAACTTGGCGGAACTCCTCATAGATGGAACCCAAATAGGCGATAAACACGGACTAGAGACTTGAGTGTTCTAGGTAGGTCGTGGTCTACACCCACGTCGGCTTTAAGCTTGAAGTCTGCCGAGCACATGTCGTGTGCGAGGCGCTAAGTGGTGAAACATGTATGAAGAAGTACACCCTGCAGGGTTAATATGATCTATTGAATAGCCTTGTCATGGTAAAGGACTTGGGTTGCCTATAACAGTTCATAGACAAGTGAAAGTGGATACTCTAAAATCGCAAGATAAGTGTGAGTGCTATGGATGGCGTTCTCGTGGGGAGGCGGAGCGGATCCATAGTGGTGTATTGATATGGTGAATATGTGGACTCGTGTGCCACCTCAAAAGAGTTACTTGCGGTCGTAGTTTAGGATAGCCACCGAGTCAAAGCTGGTTTCTCTGCAGTTAAACCCCACCATCCCTTTATTGATAATGATGCATATGTAGTTAGTTCGATGTAAGTCTTCTGGGTACATTTGTACTCACGTTTGCCTATTTTATTTTTTTGCGAGAGACTTGGTCTCGCTAGTAGTTCCACGTGGACTTGACGTTTAGCTTGATACCTCAGCTACGATCTTGTGCCCTCGGCGGATCAGTAGATAATCGGGCTTTCAAGCCTTTTTCATTTGTAGATGTACGTACTCGGACATGATAGCTTCGCTTGTGCATTGATTTGTATGCTTTGAATGTTGGGTCATGAGACCCTGTTTGTAATATCTCGCTCCTCGGGCCTAATGAATAAATACTTGAGTCGTAGAGTCATGTTGTGATGCCATGTTGTATTTGCACATATCGAGCATATTGTGTGTATGTTATTGAAATGCTTGGTATGTGTGGGATCGACTATCTAGTTGTTTATCTTTAGTAGCCTCTCTTCGGAAATGTCTCCTAGTGTTTCCACCGAGCCATGGTAGCTTGCTCTTTGCTCCGGAACACTTAGGCTGGCCGCATGTGTCCTTCTTTGATCTGTGTCTGTCCTTTGAAAATGTCACGCGTTGAGTCTGCAGTCTGTTAGCCCTTCTGCCGGTTTACGAGTCTGCTAGCCCAGTGCTACAGCCGGAACTTACTCGTGATGACCGACACGTTCGATCTTTGGGTCATGGATGCTGTCCTGTAAGTTTGTGCCACTTTGGGTTTACGACTAGCCATGTCAGCCGGGCTCCTTATCATATGGATGCTAGCGACACTATCATATCGTGTGCCAAAAGGCATAAGCGGTCCGGGCAAAATAAGGCGACACCGTGGGAATACCGTCGTGAGGCGCAAAGTGATATGAGGTGTTACATGCTAGATCGATGTGACATTGAGTCGGGTCCTGACAGCTTTGGTATCGAGCTTTGTTGCTGTGGGCTTACCAAGCCAAACTGGTCGAAGTTGTGTCTAGAAATGCTTTAGTTATGTAAGGGAATTGATTGTGGGAAGGGAACGTAAGGCTCTTTTTACTCCTTATACCTCATGGCCTTCTAATCTGAGTCAACCTCTTCTCTTCTACGGGGATTTAAGAACTAGGCTTTCTCATCTATCTATCTGGATGACGTGTTACTAATCCATAGACCTATAGAATTGTTAGTTTCAAATCTCAGCTCAGTTACACTACTTCCGTATGTTCATAACTGTTGACCTCGAAACCTTGATATTGTGCTTCGGAGTGGCTATGCCACCATTTTGTAGCATGTCTCCAATCTTTTGAGCATTTACAGCCGTTATGCTGTCCGAGTCACCCAGGTTTCTAAACAATCTGATGCACTTGCAAATCCTTTCCCTCTGGTCTTGATGTTCCTTTGGGCCAGGTAAATCACACAAATTGCTGAGTTGAGGTATTCTATTGCCTCGACATATATGTTGGAATTATTATTATGACCCTAGGTGTCTTAGGGGATCATCTAGTAATCTAGCCATGATTTGTATCCCAGTGTGATGACTCTGGCCATTATTCTCGAAAGCATCCCGTGATGCCATTTAGTTAGTAGGTATTCTACTCGTGGGTTTTGGATCCAAGATTCACTCCACTTACCTCGTGTTGATAGTGTTGCTAGTTCCTTTAGGTTATTAGTAACCTTTGCATTAGTCCTCGAGGTCCGTGGTATATCCTTCTTCCAAATACTATGAACCTGTCAGGACCCCGACTCAATGCCACATCGATCTAGCATGTAACACCTCAAATAACTTTGCGGCCTCACGCACGGTATTCCCACGGTGTCGCCTTACCTTTGCGGGACCGTTTATGCCTTTTGGCACACGTATATGATAGTGTCGCTAGCATCCATATGATAAGGAGCCGGGCTGACATGGCTAGTCGTAAACCCAAAGTGGCACAAACTTACGGGGACGAGCATCCATGACCCAGACATCGAGCGTGTCGGTCATCAGCAGTGAATCGGGCTGTAGCACTTGGGCTAGCAGACTCCGGTGAACCGGGCTATAGCGGCTAACAGGACTCTGGTGTTCATCGCGTGACATTTCCCGAAGGACAGAACCTGAGAGCGAAGAAGGACACATGCCGGCCAGCCTAAGTGTTCCGGAGCGGTAGCAAGCTACCATGGCTCGGTGGAAACACTAGGAGACATTTCCGTAAGAGAGGCTACTACGGATAAACAACTAGATAGTCGATCCCACACATACCAAGCATTTCAATAAAATACACACAATATGCTCGATATGTGCAAATACAACATGGCATCACAACATGACTCTCGACTCAAGTATTCATTCATTAGGCTCCGAGGAGCGAGATATTACAAGCATGGGTCTCACGACCCAACATTGAAACATACAAGTCAAAGCACAAGCGAAGCTTAACATGTGCGAGTACAGACATCTACAAATGAAAAAGGCTTAGAAGCTTTGTTGTCTACCAGATCTGCCGAGGGCACAAGATCGTGGCTGAGGTATCAAGCTAAGCGTCAAAGTCCACGCGGAACTACTAGCGAGACTGAAGTCTCTCTGCAAAAAGCGTAAAATAGGCAAACGTGAGTACAAATGTACCCAGCAAGACTTACATCGTAACTAACTACATATGCATCATTATCAACAAAGGGGTGGTGGAGTTTAAGCTGCAGCAAGCCAGCTTTGACTTCGGTGGCTAACCTGAACTACATTGCAAGTAACTCTTTTGAGGTGGCTTTTCGAGTCCACATATTCACCATATCAATACACCTCTATGGATCCGCTCCCGTCTCCCTACGAGAACGCCATCCATAGCACTCACGCTTATCTTGCGCATTTTAATGTATCCACTTTCACTTATCTATGAACTGTACAAGGGGTCCAAGTTTCCATATCCGAGGAATCCGGCTATTGAATAGATAATGATAACCCTGCAGGGTGTACTTCTTCACACGCTCTCGCCACTTATCGCCTGTACCGTCATGTACCTCGGCAACCTTCAAGCGGAAGCCAGCGAGGAGTCGGCCACGCCTACCTAAACACTCAAGTCTCTCGTCCAGGTTTATCGCCTATTCGGGTTTCATCCGCAAGGAGATCCGGCGGGGTGTCGCCACGGCCCCAAGCGATGTGAGCAGGGTTCCCAAGCCCACCTCGGCGGGTGGATCTCGCTTGTACACCGTGCCACGGTGCCTAGTCATCCCAAGCCCACCTGCACGGGTGCCACTTGGTAGACTACTAACACTACCTACAAACACGAAAACTAGTTGCAACTCACAGGACAGAGAACAAGGGTGATTAAGAAGCCGAGAGGGCTTGGGCGCCGGAGCCCAATGTGTGGTAATGCTGTTCATGGATCACAAACACGTAACTCAGTTCACGAGGGCGGCTACAATGAGACAACCCACCATGTACTCCTACATGGCCTCTCACCGCTACCTTTACCAATTCGTGTTCACATTTAGCTCTCAACAAGAGGACATGTTCACACACCTCCGATTCATTCCCGATGAATCGGACTGACACAACTCTAAGCAATAGCAGGCATGACAAACAAGCATGAATGAGTAGGCACATCAGGGCTCAAGCAACTCCTACTCATGCTCGTGGGTTTCATCTATTTACTGTGGAATGACAGGTCATGCAGAGGATAAAGGGGTTCAACTACCGCAGCATGTAACAGTTGAAGCGTTGTTGTCCTAATGCAGTAAAAAGAGTAGGGCGAGAGAGTAGGATTGTATCGGAATGAGCAAGGGGTTTTGCTTGCAGCACTTCGAAGATAATATATCTCTTAATCGGTGTCAGCGAACACATCGTAAATGCAGCGTCTATCGAGAGGGGCAATTACGGCAAGCGAGAAAAAACACAATCAATGCAAATGCACAATATGATGCATGATCATGACATGGCAATATGCTGTGATTTGAGCTAATGCATCTAGCTATGATTTAAATGAAGTTGGTTTGAATACATGATCCAAATTCAAACTCCATATATGATTATTTAAATGCCTTTTATTTGTTTTGTCCAAAACAGAGGAAAAACATGGTTCAAACATGCATGAAAATGGTACAGATGGATTCCTTGAATTTTTCTGATAATTTTTCATATATAATTTATTTGATTTGGAGCTACGGTTGATTTTATATGAATTTTAGAAGTTTTGACTATTTTCTGGAATTTCCTATATAAGAATAATTCCAGTAAATGATTATTGCGTCAGCATGACGTCTGTGTGACGTCATCAAGTCAACTGGGGCTGGTCCGGGTCAAACCTGACCAGTGGGGTCCACACGTCAGTGACAGACTAACTAACCTAACTTAATTAAGGTTAAATTACTACTAACTAAAATGTTAGTTGGGTTAATTAGACTTAATTAAGAAAAACTAATCTAGGATTAGGCGGGCGGGGCCCACATGTCGGCGACCGGGGGAGGTCAAACCCTGGTCAAGTAAAGTCAAACCATGGCGTTAAACGCCCGGCGAGGTCAGGCGACCACGGGCCGGAAGGCTCCTGAGCTCGGTTTTGGGCCTTGGTTGGGTTCTCGGCGAAGGAGACTCGTGCGCATCCAGCGGTTGTGGTGGTGGCGCTAGTCGGGTAGCGGCGGCGGCGAAGTTGGGCGGCAACCGGAGTTCGGTGGTGCAGGCGCGGTGTTGGAACAGCGAAGCGATCAAAGCGGCGATGGAGCAACAACTACTGTGTTCGAAACCGAAAAACACGATGGCGCTGATCGAGAAGGCCCAGCGGCGAGTCCAGCCGCCATGGCGGACGGCGAGCTTGCCATGGCGGAATCGGTGCTGAAGGGCGCGCTAGAGGAAGGCACGGGGAAATGGAGAGGAGCTCACTTTGTGAATACGATGAGATGGTCGGCGAGCTCGGGGGCGTCCTCGTTCTTTGCGAATCGGCGGCGGCGATCGCCGCCATGGCGATGAAGACGGCGGTGATGGCGTGGCCGGGGTACCGGTGTCGCGTCGCGTCGGCGTAGATTTCAAGGATCCGGCGGAGCTTGTGGGCTAGCTGGATGGCAGCGGGGATGCGGTGGCGCGGTGGCTCACGGCGTGCTCGGTAGCGTGAGAGAGGAGAGAGGAAGAGAGACAGAGGAGAGGTGAAGGCACGGGGAGAGAGAGAGAGGGGTACGGGGAAGCCGCGTGTCGTCTCCCGAAGAAGCCAGGCGAAGCGGCAAGCAGGAGGTGGCAGGCGTGCGCCCGGCGTCGTCGACCACGCGCTGCGCCTCTTGGCGAGGAGGAAGGCGAGGGGCTAGTGGGCTGGGCCGCCTGTTGACTGGACCAGCGTGGGGAAGCTGGGCCGGCCAGGTAGGTTTTCTCTCTCTCTCATTTCTTTCTGTTTGTTTCTGTTTTCTATTTTCTGTAATTTTGTGGCATTATTAAAAATAGTTAGACACCTTCAAAAATCCTGAAAATAATCATAGACTCTGTTTAGATTAATGCCAACAGCCCACACTTATTTCCAGAATTATTTGAGCATTTATAATATTTACTAGCATTTAAATGCCCAAATGCAAAGTACATATGATTTAATTCAGTGACCAAATATGTCATGGAAAAATGTGCAACACCCCTGGTTATTGCTTCTAGCATTTTCCAGAAATGATGAACATTTTTTAAAGCCATTTGGATTCACTGAAATTATTTTAGTTGAACCTAGTTGAATTCTTTCTGATGCTAGGGTTTGGTCAATCCCCATTTCAACTTAAATAGAATTTAAACATGATGCAACAAGATGCAAAACACCAGGCATTACCAGAAGCTAGGGATGTGACAACTCACCCCCACTAAACAAGAATCTCGTCTCGAGATTCAAGGCGTAGGGCAAGATGAAGGGGAAACGTAAACTAACACAATCTTCACGATCCAGGTTGCACTTCATAAGGGCGTTGATTCGATCACCAATCTTTGTCTTGTCGTCTTGTCACGAGAACTCCAACTAACATAACAGCGAGAGGAAAGAAGAATTTTAGAAGAATCGATCTTCTTGAGGTTCGAGCAACTTAGGATCATCTTAATGATCACAAGATCAACTCACGGAATGAGACGTAGAAACATCTCTGGAGCTGAGAGGCAAGACATGCATCAGGAGGGACGGAAGAAACAATTTGATGAGGGTTTCAAAGTAGCAAGGAAACAATTACTATGATCCCATAACGGGTCACCTTGGGAGAGGTGACTCGTAGAAATATCCCTTAAGTGGCAAAAAGAATTACCTTGATTCAAAGATCATTGAAACTCTGTATACCAGCCTAAGGCAATTCTCGGCGATCGTTTGATGGAGTTGAAGGAGTAGCATACTCGAGACTAGTATGGACGATGTGGATTACCTTGTTGAGAACAACACAAGGGATGATTTTAGTAACTAGGGAAGCTCAGCAGTGAGAGTGAGTCCTTTGTTTCAAAAGTTATAGCATAACAGGGAAGCTAAGAGCAATCCCAATTAGTGCCGATGATAACACCTAAGCGCTTGTGCGTGCTCAAAGAACTTGAGCATTTCCATATTCATCAAGGTTTTACCAACATCCGTGTCAAGGGTGCTTGACAACACAACATACTACCATGATGAATGGTGATGGACGATCAGATGCAAAAGGAGATAACACCTTCTCAGATTTCACCTTAGCGAGGCCAAGGAATCAAAATCCGGATGATCGTAGAGAGACATTTAGCACTCCGCTTCTAATGTTCTCCTTGATGTGCTAGCGTAACCCATTTTATAGATATGGTTTGATAACTAGGACATCAAGTAAAAGGTCGGACTTCGGGAGAACAAAATCCATAAGGATCAGTTTGTAGAATAAGTCATGCGAGATCCTCATAGGAGGTGACCAAACGGCTTAATCAAGATACTACAACAATAGTGCTTCCAGCTAGGTGCGTCCACCTCACTGGAACCTATATCATAGTTCTTGGAAGAGGTTCCAACCATCATATCTGCCTGAGATTCAGATCCGGTTGGTGTCGGAATATTCCAGACTCATCAAGTCTAAAAGAAAAATTAAAGTTTGCAACACAAACCGGCGAGATGACGTTGCAAGATTCTCGGGAAATGAACTACGATAGCAAGCTCCAAAACATGAGCTGTTTCTGCTACATACATGTGAACACGCTGTCCTAGACAAGCATGACCACATAGTAGTCTTATAATAAAACACTACCGAGTTCAGGTTGGGAACCATCATCGAGGATAACGAAGTCCTAACATAAGTCATGACTAGTTGTTATGAAGGAACTCCTTCTCCCTGAACAAATCAATCAGTGGCTTGGGGTGCTAGGAATTACGCATGGAGTGGAGGTAATTAATCTACCAAACCATGGAATACTTCGCACATGCATGACTGACTTGGATGATTCTGGAGGAGGCAAAAATAAACTTTCTAGAATTCACGGCGGCAACTTGCATCAAATGCACGTGAATCAAAGGAAGTCACTTCTTTCATCGAACATATCCTTCATGAATGGAACACGAAGGTAATGTTTACAAAAGTTTCCAACACTAGATGGATGTTCAACATGATCATGGAGAAGATAAAATGCTGCTGATGGGCTCAACAACAAGTCATAGGGATGACCATATAAATGGAATTCCACAATTATGTGAACAAGGACATAGCATTGGTCAGACCCAAAGGATGTAATGGTGTATGCTCGAGGGATAACCTCGAGTAAGACAACATTATGAACATCGTTGGTTCTGATTTGATTTGACGATAGCCATACTCAAATCAAAGATTGGATAACATAATAGATCCAGCAATTGACCATGAGGATCAATCAATGAAGATATCACCTTTATTAACCACACACAAAGATATCCCTTTGGAATGAACTGAGTCGGACAAGCTCTTGTCTTCCAACTCTCCAAGTTGTTGTTTAGCTTAACCAACTAGCTCGGGGTATCCGACACGGATTCTTGGAGAAAGGGTGGTTTACAGGAAAACCAACTTGATCACAAACTCAACATAGCGGTCAGGTGACAACCTGGTAATACTTCCGAGAAGATATTTGGAACATCGCGAACCACCGGTATGTTACTAAGCTTGAGAACAATCTTGCTTTTCAGGGCAAGACGAAATGATCAAATAAGCAAGGAATTGGCATAGCCCTAACTCATTGATCGAAAGGTGCACCGAAAATAAGGACTAGGTAGCATAATCTATCTTAGAATGATGATTTAAGAACCAACATGCTAAGAATGAAATTATAGTCCTTTAACTACCAAGCAACAAGGTTGCTAGGAGTATTGATTTCACACATCACGATTCACTTGTCGGCATTCCGGTTACAATAACATGGAAACCGAGGAATGAACAATGATGGCGAGAAGTATCACTGCGTCAAGAATTCACAAGCACCGGTGCAATTCTCATGACAATCCTGACATAAAGAAGGTAATACTTCAAGGTAGAACAGACCAGAAGCTGGATTGGCATTTTGATCTGCGGAACACAACGACTTTGACCCAATCCTGGATATGGATGAGGTACTAGAGTTTGTTTCTCCTAGTCATTCCGGAATGGAATGGCTTGACGGACCACAAGAGTAATAGGCATCGATGAACGAATGCACGCATACTCTTGACTATCAATTGATAGACGAGGGTCAAAAGACGACTAAGGGGGACAACTCAAAGAACGTATGATTTTCTGAGTTGTGGATGCATAGATTAGTATGTCGAACCAAGTTCAACATTTCTTCCGGATAACCCATACGGAAAAGTAGGACTGGCAGATTCACAACACAGGATAGGAAACTCATTGAGAGCACTCTTGTTGTGATCTTTCGGTTCAAGAGAACTTCTGCCAGAATGGTTCATGGTATTTGGAAGAACGATATACCACGAACCTTGAGGACTACCGCAAAGGTTACTAATATCCTAAAGGAACTAGCAACACTATCAACACGAGATAAGTAGAGTGAATCTACGGTCAAGAACCCAGGAATAGAAAGCCTACTAACTAAATGGCATCACGGGATGCTTTCGAGAATGATGACCAGAATCATCACACTGGGACACAAAGCATGGCTAAATTACTAGATGACTCCCTAAAACACCTAGGCCATAATATTAGCTCCAACATATATGTCAAGGCAATCAATTACCTCAATGCACCGGTTAGTGTGCTTATTCTAACCATAAAGGAAATCGGAAACGGAAAGAAAGGATTTGCAAATGCATCAGACTATTCAGAAACCTGGGATGACTCGGACAGCATAACGGCTGTAAATGCTCAAAAAGATTTGAGACATCATGCAAAATGGTGGCATAACCACTCGACAACATCATATCAAGGTTTCAAGATCAACAGTTATCATACGGAAGTAGTAGAAACTGAACTGAGGCTTGAAACCAACAATCCTATAAGTCTATGGATTAGTAACACGTCGTCCTGATAGATAGATGAGAAGGCCTAATTCTTAATCCCCGTAGAAGAGAAGAGGATGACTCAGATCAGAAGGCCATGAGGTATAAGAAGTAAAAAGAGCCTTACGTTCCCTTCCCACAATCAATTCCCCTACATATAACTAAAGCATTTCTAGACTCAACTTCGACCAGTTTGGCTTGGTAATCCTCTGAGCATCAAGCTCGATACCAAAACTGTCGGGACCCCAACTCAATGCCACATCGATCTAGCATGTAACACCTCAAATAACTGCGGCCTCACGCATGGTATTCCCACAGTGTCGCCTTACCTTTGCGGGACCGTTTAGCCTTTTGGCTGCGTATATGATAGTGTCGCTAGCATCCATATGATAAGGAGCCCGGTGACATGGCTAGTCGTAAACCCAAAGTGGCACAAACTTACGAGGACGAGGCATCCATGACCCGACATCGAGCGTGTCGGTCATCAGCGAGTGAATCCAGGCTGTAGCACTGGGCTAGCGAGACTCGGTGAACCGGGCAGTGGCGGGCTAACGAGGACTCTGGTGTTCATCGCGTGACATTTCCCGAAGGGACAGAACCACGAGAGCGAAGAAGGACACATGCCGGCCAGCCTAAGTGTTCGGAGCGTAGCAAGCTACCATGGCTCGGTGGAAACACTAGGAGACATTTCCGGTAAGAGAGGCTACTACGGATAAACAACTAGATAGTCGGATCCCACATACCAAGCATTTCAATAACATACACACAATATGCTCGATATGTGCAAATACAACATGGCATCACAACATGACTCTCGACTCAAGTATTCATTCATTAGGCTCCGAGGAGCGAGATATTACAAGCATGGGTCTCACGACCCAACATTGAGACATACAAGTCAAAGCACAAGCGGAAGCTTAACATGTCCGAGTCTGAGACATCTACAAATGAAAAAGGCTTAGAAGCTTTGTTGTCTACCGATCTGCCGAGGGCACAAGATCGTGGTGAGGTATCAAGCTAAGCGTCGAAGTCCACAGCGGAACTACTAAGCAGACCAAGTCTCTCTGCAAAAAACGTAAAATAGGCAAGCGTGAGTACAAATGTACCCAGCAAGACTTACATCGAACTAACTACATATGCATCATTATCAACAAAGGGGTGGTGGAGTTTAAGCTGCAGCAAGCCAGCTTTGACTCGTGGCTAACCTGAACTCATTCGCAAGTAACTCTTTTGAGGTGGCGCTTTTCGAGTCCACATATTCACCATATCAATACACCTCTATGGATCGCTCCGTCTCCCTCGAGAACGCCATCCATAGCACTCACGCTATTGAGAGAAAACCTACAGCGGCCCACTTTCCCCATCGGTCGGTAGCTGTCGACCCAGCCCATCGCCCCCCATCGCCTTCCTCCTCGCGCCCGAGTGGCGCAGCGCTGCGGCCGGCGCGCCGTGCACGCCCGGCCACCTCCCGCTTGCCGCCGCTGGCTTCTTCGGAGACGCGACGCGGCTTCCCGGACCCTCTCTCTCTCCCGTGCCTTCACCTCTCCTCTGTCTCTCTTCCTCTCTCCTCTCCTCCGCCTTTGAGCCGCCCGTGAGCCACCGCGCCACCGCATCCCCGACCATCCAGCTAGCCCACAAGCTCCGCCTCGGATCCTTGAATCTCTCGCCGACCTGCGCGACACGGGTACCCGAAGCCACGCCATCACCGCCGTCTTCGCCGCCATGGCGGCGATCGCCCGCTGATTCGCAAAGAACGAGGCGTCCCGAGCTCGCTGACCATCTCATCGTATTCACGGTGAGCTCCTCTCCATTTCCCCCTGTGCCCTTCCTCTAGCGCCCTCTAGCACGATTCCTCCATGGCGGCTTCGCCCGTCGCCATGGCGGCTGAACCCTGCTGCGGGGCCTTCCTCGACCGCGCCGTTGTTCTTGTGCTCTGGAACACCGTAGTTGCTGCTCCTTCGCCGCTTTGATCGCTCGCTTGCTCCAACACGCGCCCGTGCACCACGAACTCCGGTTGCCGCCCAACTTCGCCGCCGCCGCCGCTGCCATAGCTCGCACTAGCGCCCGCCACCACAACCGCTGGATGCGCACGAGTCCCAGCTCGCCGTAGAACCCAACCGCGTCCAAAACCGAGCTCTGTGGAGCCTTTCAGAAGCCCGTGGCCGCCCCTGACCTCGCCGGCGGTTTAACGCCGGCGGGTTTGACTTTACTTGACCAGGGGTTTGACCTCCTGGTCGTTGACATGTGGGCCCCGGCCCAGCTAATCCTAGATTAGTTTTTCTTAATTAAGTCTAATTAACCCAACTAACATTTTAGTTAGTAGTAATTTAACCTTAATTAAGTTAGGTTAGTTAGTCTGTCACTGACGTGTGGACCCCACTGGTCAGGTTTGACCCGGACCAGCCCCAGTTGACTTGATGACGTCACACAGACGTCATGCTGACGCAATAATCATTTACTGGAATTATTCTTATATAGGAAATTCCAGAAAATAGTCAAAACTTCTAAAATTCATATAAAATCAACCGTAGCTCCAAATCAAATAAGTTATATATGAAAAATTATCAGAAAAATTCAAGGAATCCATCTGTACCATTTTCATGCATGTTTGAACCATGTTTGTCCTCTGTTTTGGACAAAACAAATAAAAGGCATTTAAATAATCATATATGGAGTTTGAATTTGGATCATGTATTCAAACCAACTTCATTTAAATCATAGCTAGATGCATTAGCTCAAATCACAGCATATTGCCATGTCATGATCATGCATCATATTGTGCATTGCATTGATTGTGTTTCTTTCTCGATTGCTTGTAATTGCCCCCTCTCGATAGGCGCGTTCTGACGATGAGTTCGTTGACACCGACGAAGAGATATATTATCTTCAGAAGTGCCAGGCAAGCAAAACCCCCTTGCTCATTCTGATACAATCCTACTCTCTCGCTCCTGCTCTCTTTTACTGCATTAGGACAACAACGTTTGAACTGTTACATGCTGCGGTAGTTGAACCCTTTATCCTCTGCATGACTGTCATTCCCACGGTAAATAGATGAAACCCACTAGCATGAGTAGGAGTTGCTTGAGCCCTGATGTGCCTACTCATTCATGCTTGTTTGTCATGCCTGCTATTTCTTAGAGTTGTGTCAGGTCTGATTCATCGGGAATGAATCGGAGGTGTGTGAACATGTCCTACTGTTGAGAGCTAAATGTGTGAACACGAATTGGTAAAGGTAGCGGTGAGAGGCCATGTAGGAGTACATGGTGGGTTGTCTCATTGCAGCCGTCCTCAGGAACTGAGTTCTGTGTTTGTGATCCATGAACAGTTACTACCACACATTGGGCTCCGGCGCTCCAAGCCCTCTCGGCTTCTTAATCACCCTTGTTCTCTGTCCGGGAGTTGCAACTAGTTTACGGTGTTCGTAGGTAGTGTTAGTAGTCTACCAAGTGGCACCCGTGCAGGTGGGCTTGGGACAGACTAGGCACCGTGTACACGGTGTACCAGCGTAGATCCACCCGTCGAGGTGGGCTTGGGAACCCTGCTCACATCGTTTGGGGCGTGGCGACACCCGGCCGGATCTCCTTGCGGATGAAACCGAATAGGCGATAAACCTGGACGAGAGACTTGAGTGTTTAGGTAGGCGTGGCCGACTCCTTGCAGCTTCCGCTTGAAGGTTGCGAGGTACATGACGTGTCTGAGCGATAAGTGGCGAGCGTGTGTGAAGAAGTACACCCTGCGGGGTTATCATTATCTATTCGAATAGCCGGATTCCTCGGATATGGAAACTTGGACCCTTATGCAGTTCATAGATAAGTGAAAGTGGATACTTTAAAATCGCAAGATAAGCGTGAGTGCTATGGATGGCGTTCTCGTGAGGGAGGCGGGGCGGATCCATAGAGGTGTATTGATATGGTGAATATGTGGACTCGGTGCGCCACCTCAAAAGAGTTACTTGCGATCGTAGTTCAGGTTAGCCACCGAGTCAAAGCTGGCTTGCTGCAGTTAAACTCCACCACCCTTTGTTGATAATGATGCATATGTAGTTAGTTACGATGTAAGTCTTCTTTGGGTACATTTGTACTCACGTTTGCCTATTTTACGTTTTTGCAGAGAGACTTCAGTCTCGCTAGTAGTTCCACGTGGACTTCGACGTTTAGCTTGATACCTCAGCTACGATCTTGTGCCCTCGGCAGGATCTGGTAGACAGTCAGGCTTCTAAGCCTTTTTCATTTGTAGATGTCTGTACTCAGACATGTTAAGCTTCCGTTTGTGCTTTGACTTGTATGCTCTGAATGTTGGGTCGTGAGACCCATGCTTGTAATATCTCGCTCCTCGGAGCCTAATGAATGAATACTTGAGTCGTAGAGTCATGTTGTGATGCCATGTTGTATTTGCACATATCGAGCATATTGTGTGTATGTTATTGAAATGCTTGGTATGTGTGGGATCTGACTATCTAGTTGTTTATCTGTAGTAGCCTCTCTTACCGGGAAATGTCTCCTAGTGTTTCCATCGAGCCATGGTAGCTTGCTACTTTGCTCCGAACACTTAGGCTGGCCGGCATGTGTCCTTCTTCGTTCTCATGTACATCCCTCGGGAAATGTCACGCGATGAACACCAGAGTCCTGCTAGCCCAGTGCTACAGCCTGGATTCACTCGTTGATGACCGACACGTTCGATCTTGGGTCATGGATGCTGTCCTGTAAGTTTGTGCCACTTTGGGTTTACGACTAGCCATGTCAGCCGGGCTCCTTATCATATGGATGCTAGCGACACTATCATATCGTGTGCCAAAAGGCTAAAACGGTCCCGGGCAAAGGTAAGGCGACACCCGTGGGAATACCGTGCGTGAGGCCGCAAAGTTATTTGAGGTGTTACATGCTAGATCGATGTGGCATTGAGTCGGGGTCCTGACAGAACCGCTTATGACAGAAGTTTGTTGGATCAAAAGATCACAACAAGAGTACTCTTGAGGAGTTCTCCATTCATAAATCGTGACTCTGCCAGTTCTACCTTTCTGCATGGGTTATCCGGAAGAAATATGTTGAATTTGACTCGACATACTAATCCTTGCATCCACAACTCAGAAAATTATATGTTCTTTTGAGTTGTCCCTCTTTAGTTGTATACCGACCCTCGTCTATCAATTGATAGACAAGAGTAGTTGTGCACTCGAGCTCATCAATGCTTATTATTCTTGTGGTCCGTCAAGCCATTCTATTCCCGAATGACTTGGAGAAACAAACTCCAGTACCTCATCCATATCCAGGATTGGGTCAAAGCAGTTGTATTCCATAGATCAAAATGCCAATCCAGCTTTTGTTCTGTTCTACCTTGGAATATTACCATCTTTATATAAAGAATGTCATGGAATTGCACACCATCCTGTTGAACTCTTGACGCAGTAATACTTCTCGCCATCATTACTCATTCCTCGGTTCCGTGTTGTCGTAACCGGAATGCCGACAAGTGAACCATGATGTGTGAAATCAATACTGCTAGCAACTCCGTTGCTTGGTAGTTAAATGGACGATAACCTCATTCTTAGCGTATTGATTATTGGATCGTCACCCTAAGGTTGATTGTGCCACCTAGTCCATTTTCCCTGGTGCACTCCTCTATCGATGAGTTAGGTTTATTTCAAATCCCTCGCTCATTTGATCATATCGTCTTGCCCTGAAAAGCAAGATTGTTCTCGAGCTTAGTAACATATCGGTGGTTCGTGATATTCTGAATATCTTCTCGAAAGTATCACTAGGTCGTCACCTGACCGCTATGTTGAGTTAAATGATCAAGTTGGTTTATTCTTGTAAACCACCCTTTCTCCAGAATCCATGTTGGATACCCTGAGCTAATTGGTTAAGCCAAACAACAACTTGGAGAGTTGGAAGATAAAAGCTTGTCCGACTTAGCTTATATTAAGGGATATCTTGAATATGTGTTGAAGAAAGGTAATATCTTCATTGATTGATCCTCGTGATCGGTTGTTGGACTTATTGTCTTGCCAAAACTTTGATTTGAGTGTGGGCTATCGTCAAATCAAATCGGAACCAACGATGTTAAGTAATGTTGTCTTACTCGTGGATTTTCCTCGAGCATACACCATTATATCTTTGGGGTCGACCAATACTACCACCTTGTCCACATAGTTATGGAATTCCATCTCCATGGGAGTCTGGATGAATTGTTGTTGAGCCCATCGACAACATCCTTGTCTTCTCCATAATTTTGTTGAACATTAAGCTAGTGTTGGAAACTTTTGAAAACATTTGTTCATGCTAGCTCATGAAGCATATGTTAGGATGTAAGTGACTTCCTCGATTCATGTGCATTTGATGCAAGTTGCATGATGAATTTGAGAAAGTCAATGTTGCCTCCTCTAGAACCATCTCAAGTCAGGTCATGCATGTGCGAAGTATGCTATGGTTTGATAGGCTCGCTACCTCCATTCTATTTGTGTCCCTAGCTCACCAAGCCACCGATTGATTTGTTCAAGGAGAAGCTCCTTCTTAAGAGTATACCCTTTGCAAGGACTTGGTATCCTCGATGATGGTTCCCCAGGAACTTCGGTAGTGTTTTATTGTAAGACTACCATGGAATCATGTTTATGCAGGACAACGTGTTCCCATGTTTGTAGCAAAACCAGCTCATGTTTTGGAGCTTGCTATTGTAGTTCTTTTCGAGAATCTCGCAAGCGTTATCTCGTCGATCGTGTTGCAAACTTTCATTTTACTTTCTAGACTCGATGAGTCTGAATTATTCGACACCAACCAGATCTGAATCTCGGCGAGATATGATGGATGGAACATTTCCCAAGAACTATAATATTGGTCTCGCGATAATCGGTAAAGTGGATGTAGGTGGTCAACACACCCAACCGGAAGACTGTTATTGTAGTATCTTGATTGAGAAGTTGGCCACCTCTCCATAAGGACTTCATAGGAATTATTCCCTATTTATGTGCCTTATGATTTTTGTGCTCGAAGTCCGACCTTTACTTGATGTTCTAGATGCGGACCATTTCAATGAATGGGATACGCTAGTACATCAAGGAGAACGATAAAGCGGAGTGCTAAATGTCTCTCGATCGATCATCGAGATTTTGTTTCCTTAGACTCGCTAAGGTGAAATCGAGAAGGTGTTATCTTCCTTTGCATCTGCATTGTCCATCGCTATTCATCATGGTGGTATGTTGTGTTGTCGGCACCCTTGACACGGATGTTGGTAAAACCTTGATGATTATGGAAATGCCCAAGTTCTTGAAAGCACGCACAAGCATTAGGTGCTATCGTAGTTACTAAGCGGGATTGCTCTCAATTTCCTCGGTTATGCTATAACTCTTCTAACGATAGATTCACTCCCTACTGCCGAGTTTCTCCCCAGTTACTAGAATCATTCCCAGCATCGTGTTTTGTTCTAGCTTGCACTATCATCGTGCCATCCTATCTTGGGTCTCATCCATTTCGATGATAAGCAAAATCATCCCTTGTGTTGTTTTCAACAAGGTAATCCACATCATCCATTCTGGCCCGAGAATGTCATTCTTTGGGACTCCTTCAAATGTTTGACTGTGTTTTGCCTTAGGCTGGTATAAAGAGTTTCAATGATCTCTAAATCAAATATAATTCTTTTTGCCACTTAAGGGGATATATCTTCGAGTCACCTTCCCTAAGGTGCATCATTATGGTGTCATGTCAAAATAACTCCTCGCTACGTTGACAACCGTTCACCACCCTCTTAGGTGTGGAATTGTTGTCTACCTAGTGAACCTTAAGTCATCTGTTCCTCCATTCCTCTAGGCGTATGCTTTGTATCTCAGCTTGAGAGATGTTTTTGACTCATCCTTGAGCTGATCCTAAGTTGTTCGATCTTTGAGAAGATCGATCCTTCTAGAGTTTTCTTCCTCCTCTTGTTGTCATGTCGATTAGAGTTCTTAGAGCAAGACATCAAGATAATGATGGTGGCGAATCAACGTTCATTTGAAGTGCACCTGGATCGTGAAGGTTGTGTTAGTTTCGTCCCCCTTCGCCTTACCCTACGCTTGAATCTCGGGCGAGATTCTTGTTTAGTGGGGGTGAGTTGTCACATCCCTAGTTCTCACAATGCCTAGTGCATGCATTAGAGTGTTGCATCATGTTTAAATTTCATTTAAACCTGAAATGGGAATGATGAACTCCGGCCCCTCTGAATCAACTAGGGTTTACTAAAAATATTTTCAATGAACTTGAAATGCCCTTCTAAAATGTCCATCATTTTTGTCTTGGTTCAGAACCTCTGCCAAAAGTGATGCACAATTTCCTCGGTCATCCTAAGGTCTTTGAATTAAATCATAATTATTTGAATTTGGGCATTTAAAATTATATAAAATATTTCAAATGCTCAAAATCTCAAACTAAAATGTTTCATGTTGGAAATAATCCAACTATGGACCAGGAGTAGTTTGGTGAATTTTAGAACCTTTTAGGTATTTTTAATAATTCAACAAAGTTGCAGAAAAATAGAAAAGGAAAATAACAGAAACAGAAATAACAGGAAAGACTTACAGGCGCCCTTCTTGGCCCACTGCTGGCCCAGCCAATAACAAGCGCCATTGGCTGCTTGCAGGCGAGCGAGGCAGGCGAGTGCTCGGCAGGCGAGCACCGCATGGGTGCCACGCACCTGCTTCGCCGCCTCGCTGCTTCTCTCGCCCGGCTAACGCCGTGAATCCTCCCCTCTCTCCCAGAACCCCAGACGCCTCCTCTCCTCTCCGGCTCCTTCCCCTCGCGCTCCCCAGCCATGGCAGCGCCACCGCCGCCCGTGCCCGTCGTAGCCGTGCTCCCGTCGCCCGTCGTCTTCTCGTCGTGTCCGAGAGCTCCGCCGCCGTCCGCCGTCGAGATACCCGAGCCCGTGTGCTCGCGAGGCCCGAAGTCCACCGCACCGACCTCGCCGAGTTCGCCGTCGCGGAGATCCCCTTCAACGTTGCCGCCGCCTCAGCTCGTCCCGACCCGCGGTGGCCTCTCGAGTGCCCGATGAGCCTAGCTACCCTCCTACCCTTCCTCCCTCGCCCCGAGCCGTGTAGCCACCGCCACGAAGATCGACCGCCGCGCCGCGCGCGGACCACGTCGCCGGCGTGCCTCCGGCTAACCACCGCCACCTCACCTTGTCCAACGCTTTCAGCCGCCTTTGCCGAGGCTAACCGTGCCTCCCGCACCTCACACACCCCAGCCGAGTTCGCTCTCACCCGAACTCGGTGGCATCAAAATGCCGCCGGCGTAACTCCGCCACCCGACCCCAGCGGACTCGCCAAGCAGCGGCTCGTCCTCGGCTCCACTCCGTGCCTCGCGGCTCGTTTGGTTGCTTGCAGCAAAAAATCACTTCGCCGCCGCGTCGCGCTTCGCCGGCTAAGCGCCATGCAGCCGTGTCGACTTTGACCACGGGTGGGCCGGTTGACTCCGTTGAGTCAATGATGGTGGGGCCCCTTACGCTAATTACCGGATCGGTTTAAACTAAATTAAATTAGTTAATTAGCCAGCGACACGCGGGACCCACAGGTCAGTTTGACTGGACCAGCCCGTTGACCTGATGACGTCACTATGAGGTCATCTTGGCGCAATAATTCCTTTCGGAATTTAAATAAATCTTAAATGATTTAATATACTCGAGAAAATGCCTAAACTTCAATAAATCATAGAAAATCAACCGTAAGCCAGAATGAAATAATTTATATATGAAAAATTATCAGAAAAATTCAAGGAATCCATCTGTACAATTTTCATGCATGTTAGAACAACTTATAGCTGCTGTTTAGCACAAATCAATTAAATGGCATTTGAATAATCACATATGGAGTTTGAATTTGAATCTTGTATTCAAACCAACTTCATTTAATGTTGCTAGTTGCATTAGCTCAAAAACACCAGCATGTTGCCATGTCATAGCATGCATCATATTGTGCATTGCATTGATCGTGTATCTTACGTGTTTGCGGTGTTGTTCCCCTCGATGAGCGATGTACCGATGATGTGATCGTTGACAGATGAAGACTCAATGTTATCTTGAAGTGCGAGCAAACAAAACCCCTTGTTCATTCCGACATAATCCCACTCTCGCTCTGCTCTATTTTCTGCATTAGGACAACAACGATTCATACATTTACTTGCTGCGGTGGCGGAACCCCTTATCCTTTGCATGACTGTCATTCCACGATAAATAGATGAAACCCACTAGCATGAGTAGGAGTTGTTTGAGCCTTGATGTGCCTACTCATTCATGTTTGTTTGTCATGCCTGCTATTGCTTAGAGTTGAGTCGAGTCGATTCATCGAGGATGAATCGGAGGTGTGTGAACATGTCCTCTTGTGTGTGAGCTAAGTGTGTGAACACGATTTGGTAAAAGGTATTGGTGAGAGGCCATGTAGGAGTACATGGTGGGTTATCTCATTGAAGCCGTGCTTAGGAACTGAGTTACGTGTTTGTGATCCATGATTCAGCTACTACCATACATTGGGCCTGAAATATGACCCGCTCGACTTCTTATTCACCTAGTCCTCTGTCCGGGGAGTTGCAAGTAGTTTACGGTGTTTGTAGCCTCTTTGGAGGCCGTGGGCAGCCGTGGCCGTAGGGGTGGGCTGTGATCACGGTAGATCGTGTACGGTGTCTGGGATGCCCGTTTGGTATCTCGGGAACCTGTTCACATCGTTTGGGGCTGTGGCGAAACTTGGCGGAACTCCTCATAGATGGAACCCAAATAGGCGATAAACACGGACTAGAGACTTGAGTGTCTAGGTAGGTCGTGGTCTACACCCACGTCGGCTTTAAGCTTGAAGTCTGCCGAGCACATGTCGTGTCTGGGGCGCTAAGTGGTGAAACATGTATGAAGAAGTACACCTGTAGGGTTAATATGATCTATTGAATAGCCGTGTCGGTGTACTAAGGTAGAGGTACCTCGGTACTAACTTGTGCACGAGCAGCCCGACTCAGCGGCTAGATCCATCAAATGCTGCGGAGACCATCTCCGCTCCACCAAGCCGTTCAAGAACAAAATATATAAGATAGAAACTCAAGACCCGGCAAGAGGAGCTTGCCGGAAAATCATCGAGCTCAAGGCTACATTACTCCTGCAGATCCCGGCGAGAGGAGCTCGTCGGGAAGACGAAGATCACATCACGGAAGACACGCCTCGGCGCGCGCCTGCCAGCGAGACCGAGGCGGCAAGTCCTGAGCCGACAAGCCCCAGGTCCGGCGAGATCAAGGCCCGGCAAGGTGCTTGCCGGGAGAGCTATCTCGTGCCGCCTCCAGCTCATCGCCTTGCAGCGTCGCCTCGGCCTTCTCGAGAGGCGTGGCGGGTGGCCGTGCTGCATGAGGAATGCGGTGGCACTCCACGGTGGTAACCGCGCCGTGGCGAAAAAAAACGCGATGGCGGGAGCTTTTGGGCGGCGGCGGCGGGCATTTAATGCCCTTGTCCCCTCTGTCAAAAGTAGGTAGAAAGCAACGAATCTGCACTGCTTTGTTCCCTTGCTGTTCCAACTACCACCTCTTTTACATTTTACCCCTCTACCTCACGTTGACACTGCCGGTGACCCCTTGCCCTATAAAGGAGGCCCATGCACAGCGTGAGAGGGTTCCGCGACTAGCTACTCTCGCGAGGTTTTCAAACACCACTCCACCGTTTGCTCGCATTCGGGAGCAAGACCAAATACAACACAATGCAGCAGTAGGGTTTTACGCGACCATCGCGGCCCGAAGCTGGGTAAAAATCCCCGCGTGCATCGCCTCGATCTGCTCTCCGCGCAACCTCCGCCCCGTACCGAACACACGAAGGGGCCCCGGCCCCATAGGTGCCGCGCCACCCATCGGCCGCGACATCTCTGGCGCGCCGGTAGAAGCGTCGAGGTTATCGCGAACCTGATCCGGCGTTAGCGCGCGGCGCTCTTCATCAACCTCTCCGGTTTAAATCGGCGGCTTCGCCGACAAGCTGCGTCATGGCCCGAAGCGAAGCTTGAGGGTCGCGAGACCATCTTCGTCCTCTCCGCCGCCACCGGAGCCGCGGCGGCGGAGGAGACGCGAGGAAGGGTGAACACCGGCGCTCGCGGTGCCACGAATCGAGGGCAGGGCGGAGGACCACGCCTCGGCCTCCGTGAGATCTGCGTCAATCCGGCATATAGCGGCCCAGCGGCGCCATACCACGAAGGTGGTATCCGCCAGTGAGGCAAGAGCAAGCGAGGGTTCGCGGGGCGCTCGGACTGCTGTCCATGCATGAAATAAAGCGAAAGAGGTCGAGGCGGGTTACTGCTCCCCTAACATTGTTAGGGACCGAGTGTCCGGCCCCTCGCACCGCTCGCTCCGCTCCCCTCGGCCCGACAAGCGCCTATCCACAGGCGTTACGATGTCGTCAAAAAGCGCTATCAAGCTCTAAGTCCGGCAGGGCGGCTCACGGTGCTCCATCCGACAAGCGTACCTCCTCGGGCCTTGATAAGCCAGGTGAGGACAGCTTTGGTGTTAAATCCCGGCAAGCATGCCTCCCGGGCGCGCCCGCCCGCCATGGGCAGCGCCATTGAGCTCCACCAGGCGCGCAGAAAAAGAAAAAGCTAAATCGCTCGAGCCTTCGTGCGAGCACCCTTTTAATTTCATACTTTTATATGTTATACCCCTCGCGCATTAAATCACGTGCGCGAAACACTGTCTTGAGGAGCACGCTTGTGGATGGTCGCACCCTTACTTCCGCTTGAACACGCTCAGCGAGTTAAGAGTAAGCCGCGACCAGCTTCAGCTCTCGTTCGTTCGAGCCTGCTCGGCAAGTTAAGTGCGTCGCGGCGGACACGGCAAGGTTGCTTGCGGGGCGACACCACCAAGCGGGCTCTTTGGCGTTCCGCTTTCGGCAAGCGTGTTGAGCACCGGCAAGTTACCTAGAAGCGTGGGGTGAAAACACACAAAGGATGTAGGGCGGAGGGTATGACATGGCGAGTCATGCTGCGAAATGTCGTCCGTATGAGAGACTTGGGCGCAAGAGGAGCCAAGTCGTGGCCGATTCGCGTACTTGTTTTGTTTCCGAGTCCGCTCAACAAACACAAGTGTGCTGCAGCACCCTTATCTTGCTTGAAACCCACGCTCGACAAGTTAAGCGTCATAGCCCAGCCCGACAAGGTTGCTTGCGGAAGCGGCGCCACCAGCGAGGCTGTCCCGCGGTCACTAAGCGTGTCCGCCCGGCAAGCTCCCCAAGCGTGAAGTACAAACATCTGAAGGACAAAGCCCGCATCGTGTTGCTTAGCCAAGATTTATATACACATGCACATACATGTGCGTTGAGCAATGCATATCTACCTCAGCTATTTTCATGGCTAAAATTGCAGCAACAAGAAGGAACCAAAAGATCGCACCAGCACTGGGCCCGGCGAGTCGAGTCGCGGGGCTGCGGATGCCAAGGTTCTTCTTGGCGAGCCAGCCTCGCTGGGGCTGCGAGCATCGAGATCGTCTCCGGCAAGCTAGTGTCGCCGAGGCTGCGATTCGAGATAAGTTTTTCATCCTCATCATGCATCCTCTCATGGACGGGAGATGCGGGACTGCGTCTTTGAGCGACCGTGTCTTGTAAAAACCGTCGTGGAGGAACCGAGTCGTGACCCGATTGCGTGCTTGGTTTGTTTCGAGTCCGCTCAACAAACCCAAGTGTGCGCTGCACTCTATCTTGCTTCGAGCCTGCTTTCGGCAAGATAGGCGTCATAATCGGCCCGACAAGGTTGCTTGCTTGAGTGACACCACCGGCGGGCTGTCCCTTGATCGCTAAGCGTGTTCTCCCGGCAAGCTCCCGATAAGCGTAAGAACACACAAAACCGCGATCAAGTAAAAGACTTCGGTCCGCAAGCATTCCCTCTTTTCATTAAAAACATCCGGTTTAGTACAAGTCCATAGAGGATGAAAAACATGATAGAGAGGATTACAAGTTCTTAAATGCAGCTAAATGCCCGAGGGCTTACAATTTGAAAAGATAAGGTGCCGTGATCCCTCTCCTGTTTCTCTGTTCAGGAGTTCAGGGAGGTGCGGAGGTGGAGCGCGAGGAGGTTTTCTGGCGGAGGAAGAAGAAGCAATGAAAGCAATGTAGGGAACGCGCTGCTGCCTCTGTTTTTATGGGGAAGTGGGGGGCGCGTTCCGCTCTCCTCATTAAGGGCGTGGGCACGTCCTATCCTGGCGCCCATAATCGGCGTCTTGCTGCCGCAGGGAAGCGGCGGCAGAAGCGGATTCGGCCGCCATGGGCTTCAGCGCGCCCGTGCCTTTGTCTTGGGCCTGCCCAACAGCGCTTCGGCACCGTGTATGGCCCGGGCCGGGGGCTCTGTCGGTGTACTAAGGTAGGGGTACCTCGGTACCCCAACTTGTGCACGGGCAGCCCCAGCTCCCAGCTAGATCCATCAAATACTGCCGGAGACCATCTCCGCTCCACACCAAGCCGTTCAAGAACAAAATATATAAGATAGAAACTCAAGACCCGGCAGAGGAGCTTGCCGGAAACCATCCAGGCTCAAGGCTACATTACTCCTGCAGATCCCGGCGAGAGGCTCGTCGGGAAGACCGAAGATCACATCACGAAGACCGCCTCGGCGCGCTTCCGGCGAGGACCGAGGCGGCAAGTCCGAGAGCCCGACAAGCCCCAGTCGGCGAGATCAAGGCCCGACAAGGTGCTTGCCGGGAGAGCTATCTCGTGCCGCACTCCAGCTCATCTGCCGTAGCGTCCCCAGGCCTTCTCCGAGCCGCGTGGCGGGTGGCGTGCTGCATGAGGAATGCGGTGGCACTCCACGGTGGTGGCCGCGCCCGTGGCGAAAAGAAAACGCGATGGCGGGAGCTTTTTGGGCGGCAATGACGGGCATTTAATGCCCTTGTCCCCCTCATCAAAAGTAGGTAAAAGCACCATGGCTGCTTTGTTCCCTTTGTTCCAACTACCACCTCTTTTACATTTTACCCCTCTACCTCACGTTGACACATCCGGTGACCCTTGCCCTATAAAGGAGGCCCATGCACAGCGTGAGAGGGTTCGCGACTAGCTACTCTCGCGAGGTTTTCAAACACCACTCCACCGTTTGCTCGCATTAGGAGCAAGACCAAATACAACACAATCAGTGATAGGGTTATGCGCGACCATCGTGACCCGAAGCTGGGTAAAATCCCACGCGTGCATCGCCTCGATCGCTCTCCGCGCAACCTCCGCCCGTGCCGACACACGAAGGGCCCGGCCCCATAGGTGCCGCGCCACCCATCGGCGCGACAAGCCGTGTCATGATAAAGACTTCGGGTTGCCTATAACAGTTCATAGACAAGTGAAAGTGGATACTCTAAAATCGCAAGATAAGTGTGAGTGCTATGGATGGCGTTCTCGTGAGGAGCGGAGGCGGATCCATAGTGGTGTATTGATATGGTGAATATGTGGACTGCGTGTGCGCCACCTCAAAAGAGTTACTTGCGGTGCGTAGTTTAGGATAGCCACGAGTCAAAGCTGGCTTCTTTGCGGTTAAACCCCACCATCCCTTTATTGATAATGATGCATATGTAGTTAGTTACGATGTAAGTCTTCTTTGGGTACATTTGTACTCACGTTTGCCTATTTTATGTTTTTGCGAGAGACTTGGTCTCGCTAGTAGTTCCACGTGGACTTGACGTTTAGCTTGATACCTCAGCTCGATCTTGTGCCCTCGGTAGGATCTGGTAGATAGTCGGGCTTTCAAGCCTTTTTCATTTGTAGATGTCACGTACTCGGACATGATAGCTTCGCTTGTGCATTGATTTGTATGCTCTGAATGTTGGGTCATGAGACCCTGTTTGTAATATCTCGCTCCTCGGAGCCTAATGACTAAATACTTGAGTCGTAGAGTCATGTTGTGATGCCATGTTGTATTTGCACATATCGAGCATATTGTGTGTATGTTATTGAAATGCTTGGTATGTGTGGGATCGACTATCTAGTTGTTTATCTTTAGTAGCCTCTCTTGCGAAAAATGTCTCCTAGTGTTTCCATCGAGCCATGGTAGCTTACTCTTTGCTCCGGAACACTTAGGCTGGCAAGCATGTGTCCTTCTTTGAACTGTATGTCGTCCTTGAAATGTCGCGCGTGAGTCTACAAGTCTGTTAGCCGCTTCAGCCGGTTTACCGAATCTGCTAGCCAGTGCTACAGCCGGAACTTACTCGTGATGACCGACACGTTCGATCTTTGGGTCATGGATGCTGTCCTGTAAGTTTGTGCCACTTTGGGTTCTGACTAGCCATGTCGGCCGGGCTCCTTATCATATGGATGCTAGCGACACTATCATATCGTGTGCCAAAAGGCATAAGCGGTCCGGGCAAAGGTAAGGCGACACCCGTGGGAATACCGTGCGTGAGGCCGCAAAGTGATATGAGGTGTTACAGGCTAGATCGATATGACATTGAGTCGGGGTCCTGACACAAGGTCTACTTTTGCCAGGGTAGTCCAGATTGGTTTTGAGCCAAAGCTGCACAGTAAAATTGAAGCTTATATGGATGACGTTGTGGTTAAGAGAAAGAACAGAGCAACTCTTATCGAGGATTTGGAGGATACGTTTACGAATCTGCGCAAGATCAACTTGAAGCTCAACCCAGAGAAATGTGTGTTTGGCGTGCCCTCCGGTAAGCTACTGGGGTTCTTTGTGTTCTAGCGGGGGATCGAAGCCAACCCCGACAAGATAAAAGCCATCGAGTAGATCCAACACCAAGGGCAGTCAAGGATGTGAGGCGTCTGACAGGTTGCATTTCAGTGCTAAGCAGATTCATTTCCATCTCTGCCGAGCGCGCCCTGTCGTTCTTTAAAATCTTGACGAAGGCAGGGCCCATGAATTGGATGCCAGAAGCAGATGCGGCCTTGCAAGAGTTGAAGGTCTACTTGTCCTCTGTGCCCACCTTGGTTGCTCCCAAGCCACAAGAGCCATTCCTGCTATACTTAGCGTCAACCAACCAAGTGGTTAGCGCAGCCTTGGTGACGCAGCAGGAAGTGGATGAAGCAGAGAGTAAGCAAGAACTAGCAGAGTCAGATAAGGATCAGGGCAGAAGTGAGCACGGTAGCGAGACCAACCCCAAGGACATGGCAAGGAAGAAAGTGATGCAACGCCCAGTGTACTTTGTCAGTTCCTTATTACAGGGGTTCGATTCAGGTACTCTGGCATGCAGAAGTTGATCTTTTGCCTCATCATGGCCTCAAGGAAACTACCCACTACTTCCAAGCCCATGAGATCACGGTTGTCACTCACTTCATGTTGGGGATATAACTCCTAGGTATGACCCGCCAAGGAGGGGCCAGTTCATGACTTTGACGGCTCTTTATGAAGAAGTCCAGGAAAGCCCAAGACGTGAAGATGGCGAAACATGGAGGCAGGCCTGGATAAGGCCCAGAACCATGGCCCATGAACCGCCGTATGATGACTTGTATTGTAAGGCAAGAATTAGTTACAAACCGAGTCGGTCACGATGTGTGAGCTGGTCGGGACTCTGTAAGCCACCTGGCCTCAACTTGTGTATATAAAGGTGAGACCCAACGGTGGGTTAACAAAAGAGACAAGCAATTGAAAGCTAGGTCAAGCGTATTTGCTCCCTGGTAATCGAAATACAAGTAATACAATCTAAAGCAGGATACCTCCACCGTGAGGGACCGAACCTGGGTAACTCTTGTGTCCTTTGTCCCGTTCAACCCCTTCAAGCTAACCAAGATGTGATGGCTCCACACTTAAGTCCTTTCACTAGGACATATGTCATGATAAAACCACGACAGTTGGTGACCACCTTGGGGCCAGAGCATGGTGGTTTTGAGTTCTTGAAGGGAAACTTCTCAGGGATCAAGGGATGCGCCGTGGGCGACATGACCAAGAGCCGCTGTGACAAGATCTACATTGATGACTCTGGCTGGGGTCTAGAGGCCGATTCAATCGAGTACGGCTACCGGGTCCCCTTCGGCGGAATTCAAGTTTTCATCGGCAAGATCAGTGAATCAGATCCTGAGCCGGTCACCGGCTCTGACGCCGTTGAGACGGCTTGGCGTGCAAGATCCGCTGAGGTTCAACCCGCCCGGAGGCGTGCGTTTGTTGGTTTCATCCATGGAGCGGATTTTGAGGAAGGCTCTGTGTCTGGTGAATGGACGACCACCTATTCAGGTGATGAGTCCTCAACCGGTGAGACCAATTCAATGTGTCAACTACAAGACAGCGGGCTTGGGGCCTGTTCTGATGGTGAAAATATTCCGGACTCCTTTGAGCTGCCAAGAAGGGCAGCTATCTTCATGGCTGTTACGCACTAGATTTTGCATTCATCAACTGTTGCAGCTATGACCTCTAGTCAGCGCTGCTCTGACGGCCAGGGACAGTGCCACAATAAGCCCAAGCTCAGGTTTTATTCAAACTCTTGGAGGCTTTGGCAACTTTGCTAACTGTGGAGGTGACCCTGGCGAATGAAGCACAACATAAGGTGGACGTCACAAAGTTGCGAGATGAGATAGCTCAGGCCAAGGACCGTCAGAGGCGTTCACATAGATTCATATTTTGTCCTAACTATTGAGTTATAATTCTTGAGTTGTAAAAAAATAGAAGTGTGATGATTTCCATTATTAGAGCATTGTCCCACGTGAGGAAAGATGATGGAGACTATGATTCCCACACAAGTTGAGATGAGACTCCGGGCGAAAGAAAAATAAAGAGAAAAAAAGGCAAAAGAAGCCCAAATAAAAAAGAGAAAAAAAGAAGCCAAAGAAGCCCAAATAAAAAAATGAGAGAAAAAGAGAGAAGGGACAATGTTACTATCCTTTTTCCACACTTGTCCTTCAGAATAGCACCATGATCTTCATGATAGAGAGTTTTTTTCACTTACATATACTAGTGGGAATTTTTCATTATAGAACTTGGCGTATATTCCAATGATGGGCTTCCTCAAAATGCCCTAGGTCTTCGTGAGCAGGCAAGTTGGATGCACACCCATTTAGTTTCTTTATGATGAGCTTTCATACATTTATAGCTCTAGTGCATCTGTTGCATGGCAATCCCTACTCCTTGTATTGACATCAATTGATGGGCATCTCCATAGCCTATTGATTAGCCACGTCAACGTGAGACTTTCTTCTTTTTTTGTTTTCTCACATAATCCCTATCATCATACTCTACTCCACCCATAGTGCTATGTCCATGGCTTACTCTCATGTATTGCGTGAGGGTTGAAAAGGCTGAAGTGCGTTAAAAAGTATGAACCAATTGCTTGGCTGAAACCGGGGTTGTGCATGATGGGAGCATTTTGTGTGACGAAAATGAAGCATGGCCAAACTATATGATTTTGTAGGGATAAGCTTTCTTAGGCTATATTATTTTGATAAGACATAAACTGCTTGGTTAGCATGCTTAAAGTATTACTATTTTTATGTCAATATTAAACTTTTATCTTGAATCTTTTGGATCTGAACCTTCATGCCACAATAAAGATAATTACATTGAAAATTATGTTAGGTAGCATTCCACATCAAAAATTCTGTTTTTATTATTTACCTACTCGAGGACGAGCAGGAATTAAGCTTGGGGATGCTTGATACGTCTCCAACGTTTCTATAACTTTTGATTGTTCCATGCTATTATATTACCCGTTTTGGATGTTTAATGGGCTTTACTATGTACTTTTATATTATTTTTGGGACTAATCTACTAACCGGAGGCCCAGCCCGTATTGCTGTTTTTTTGCCTATTTCAGTATTTCGAAGAAAAGGAATATCAAACAAAGTCCAAATGGAATGAAACCTTTGGGGGCGTGATTTTTGGAACGAACGTGATCCAGAGCCTCTCTTGTGCCGTGCAACTTTCACCGGTACCATAAACCCACCATATACCTTCCTCAAAACAGCCACCATACCTACCTATTGTGGCATTTCCATAGCCATTCCGAGATATATTGCCATGCAACTTCCTACCATTCCGTTTATATGACACGCATCATCATTGTCATATTGCTCTTTGCATGATAATGTAGTTGACATCGTATTTGTGGCAAGGCCACCTTCATAATTTTCATACATGTCGCTCTTGATTCATTGCATATCCCGGTACACCGCCGGAGGCATTCATATAGAGTCATATTTTGTTCTAAGTATTGAGTTGTAATCTTGAGTTGTAAGTAAATAAAAGTATGATGATCTTCATTATTAGAACATTGTCCCAATGAGGAAAGGATGATGGAGACTATGATTCCCCCACAAGTCGGGATGAAACTTCAGACTTTACAATAGGAAAAAAAGAAAAAAAAGGAGAAAGGCCATAAAAAAGAAAGGCTCCAAAAAATAGAAAAAAGAAAGAAAGAAAAAAGAAAAAAAAAAGAAAAAATGAGAGAAAAAGAGAGAAGGGACAATGCTACTATCCTTTTTACCTCACTTGTGCTTCAAATTAGCACCATGATCTTCATGATAGAGAGTCTCCTATGTTCTCACTTTCATATACTAGTGGGAATTTTTCATTATAGAACTTGGCTTGTATATTCCGATGATGGGCTTCCTCAAAATGCCCTAGGTATTCGTGGGCAAGCGAGTTGGATGCACACCCACTTAGTTTCTTTTGTTGATCTTTCATACATTTATAGCTCTAGTGCATCCGTTGCATGGCAATCCCTACTCACTCACATTGATATCTATTAATGGGCATCTCCATAGCCCGTTGACACGCCTAGTTGATGTGAGACTATCTTCTCCTTTTTTGTCTTCTCCGCAACCACGATTCTTTACTTGCACTCAAGGTCCTCTGGATCACGTTCGTTCCAAAAATCACGCTCCCAAAGGTTTCATTCCGTTTGGACTTCGTTTGATATTCCTTTCTTCGAAATACTAAAATAGGCAAAAAAACAGCAATACGGGCTGGGCCTCCGGTTAGTAGGTTAGTCCCAAAAATGATATAAATGTATAAAGTAAAGCCCATAAACATCCAAAACGGGTAATATAATAGCATGGAACAATCAAAAATTATAGATACGTTGGAGACGTATCAAACACAAGAGACTCAGTGTTATTTGGTTGCAGGGTTGTTTGAGAGAGACCATCTTCATCCTATGCCTCACACGGATTGATAAACCTTAGGTCATCCACTTGAGGGAAATTTGCTATTGTCCTACAAACCTCTGCACTTGGAGGCCCAACAATGTCTATAAGAAGAAGGTTGTGTAGTAGACATCACGTAACAGGTCACCCGTGGCCGGCGGGTGGTCGCGAGTGCCCTGGAAGTTGGCGATGAAACGTTCCCTGATCTCGTCCCACGAGGAGATCAATCCCACGGGCAGGTTCAAGAGCCAGGAGCGCAAGCTGTCCTTGAGGGCCATGGGGAACCAGTTTGCCATGACCTTCTCGTTGCCGCTGGCCGCCTTGATGCTCAGCTCGTAGAGCTGCAGGAACTCGGTCGGGTCGGCGGTGCCGTCGTAGCCTGGAGGTAGGTCAGGCTTGAATTTCCCTAGCCAGACGATGCTACGCAGCTCCGGAGTGAACATGCAGCACCCCGCTATGGTCAGGAGGGCAAGCTGTGGGGGTGGATCCTGGTCTTGGCGCTCGCGCACGGCCACCACAGGCGGGGCGCGGTCTTGATGTGGTGCCAGGAGCGCGTGCACATCTTCTTATGGCCGCTGGACCACCTGGCAGCTTGCTTCGTCCCGCGCAGGCGCCTGACGTTGCGGATAAGGCCGAGGTGCCGCCCGCCTTGGCTCGATGATGGCATCTTGCCTTGGGGGCGGAGGAGGAGCCCCGTGAGATACATCTCCCGCAGTAGGGGGCGGTGCAGGCGGCGAGCGAGCTGGTGCAGCAAAATCCCTAGCGGCGCTGACAAGCTCGGCGATGCGGTTGAGCCAGTCTGTCGGCATTCTGGGAACGGGGGTCCCCACACTTGCCTGCCTGCGGCCTGCGGCGTGGCTCAAGTGGGGGCCCAGTGCAGCCCAGCTTCATCGTCTCAAGCTCAAGAGCCTCACGAGGGGCCAAGCCTCATGGGCGACGACAAGCTTCCTCGGGAGCAGCCTCGTCGAGGCGGGCTCGAGGAGGCGAGAAGATCAAGGCAGGTACCTCGCGAGGTGCCGTGGCGTAACCGGAGACGATCGAGACGGTGAGGCGCGCGGGGCCGGGCGCTGCCTGCGATGTCCTTGTTTCCCCCCGGCACAAAGGGGCAAGCGAGCCAAGGCATCGAGGCAAAGGTTCTTGCTTGATGCAACAAGACCAAGACCAACAGAATGGCAGGATGGAGGTCATCGTGGAGCCCAGGACGGCTTCATCGTCAGAGCCTTTGGTAGCCTTAGACCAACTTTAGTCAGGATAAGTGTACTAGATGTTCACCTTCAAAATGGCCAATTGTTGGCGCCCTTCCCGCTCATTATTTGGGAAGAGGCCCAGGGCCTCCGTCTATAAATAGGACTAGCCACCACAGAGTAGAGGCATCTGGGAGATTGATCGATCAGAGAAAGAGAAAGAGGGAGAGAAGTGACTGTACTCACCCAAGCAGTTCATTGCACCAGCTCGAGAACAGCCCCTCGCAAGGTTGTTCTCCCTTTGTATTGTTCATCATCAGCCCCTAAGGCAATCAACCACACACACACTGGAGGAGGGTATTACACCACAATGGTGGCCCGAACCAGTATAAATCTCGTGTCCCTTGTGCGTTCTTCTTTCTAGCCTAGATCCTTTGCGAGACTTCGAGACGTGAGCCGGTAGGGGAAAGATCTTCGTGCACGCCCCAGAGTTCGAACCTCAAGGGTCTGCCGGAACTCGAAATCCGACATTTGGTGCGCTAGGTATGGGTGCACCGGAATCTTTCTTCCACTCGTTGTGTGTGATCTTCCGTCGTATCCATGGCTGACGCTCGCCGGGCTCGCGCCGAGCGTCGGGCTGCTCTCGCCACCCATGTTGCCCAGACGACACCCATCGGCGGTCGCCCCCGTCGTTCCCCGTCGCCCGCCGCCAACGCCACCACCGGCCCGGCGGGGAACAAGCAGCAGGCCTCGTCCCCATCGCCGGTCGGATGGGAAGGCAGCGCCGCCACCCGTCGGCGACTCCAGCGGGTTCGTCGTCCCCGCGCCTCGCGCCCCGCAGACGCGCCGCTGCGCTGCTCTGGCGCGTGAGCTATTGCACTACCGTCCGTCGATGACCTCTCTGGACCAGCTCGCCCGCATCACCGAGCTTCGTCGGCGCCCGCGGGCTCTCATTGCCATCTCTCTCACTGCCTCGCCCTCCATCCTGCGCAGGGGCGAGGATCGAAAATGCCTCGCCACCTCCTCCCCAAGAAGGCTCCCTGGCTCCAAGGCGCACGGCCCCAGGAGGATACCCACCCTGTCCGGCGCCTGCACGACAAGAAAGGAGCTGCCTGGACATCCCTCGTCCCCAAGAAGGTGCACGCGTGCTCCCAGCACCGGTGCACCATGATCGCATCCCTGCGCCACCACGTCAAGACCCCGCGCTGCTCCAGGCAGCGGTGCGCGGGAATCCCCATGAGCAAGCCCCGCATCAGTAGAGAGCTCCAGTGGCCACTGCAGGCTGCCGCACCTTCACCGCCGAACTGCGTAGCGTCGCATCGCCCGGCAAGTTCAAGCAGGACCTGCCTCCTTGCTATGATGGTACTACCGACCCCGCGGAGTTCCTCCAGCTCTACGAGCTGGGCATCGAAGCCGCCAACGGGGACGAAAAGGTCATGGCGAATTGGTTTCCCAAGGCGCTCAAGGACGGTGCCCTTTGGCTCTGAACACGGCTCTGGCACGATCTCCTCCTAGGACGATATGCGCACTCGCTTCATCGCCAACTTCCAAGGCACTCGTGACCGGCCCCCGGCCATGAGTGACCTGCGCCGCATCAAGAAACAGCTAGGAGAGACCCTACAGAAGTACATCCAGCGCTTCAACAACGCTCGCCTCAAGATCCCCAGGGTGACTGAGGAGGCCATCATCTCAGCCTTCTCTGATGGCGTGCGTGACATCCAGATGAAAGAGGAGCTAGCAATCCATGAAGACACTGTGCACATCCTGGGCTGTTCGACTTGGCGACCAAGTGCACCGAGTGAGGAAGGCCCTCTCCCTCCTCGGGCTGGCTGCCGATCGAGAGAGAAGAAACCCAAGGTCAAGGACATGAAGCGTAAGGGAGCTGTTGTGCTCGCAGCAGAGCCAGACACCAAGCAAGGCAAGGATCAGCCTGAGTCATCCAAGGGTAGCCGGTACTGCGTGTATCATGACCTCCACACCCAAAACACCAACGAATGCCAAGAGCTTAGGGCTGTGCGAGATGGGCATATCGGCCGACGCCCCCGAGCGCAACGACCGGGGCTATGGCCGAGGAGGAGGAAGAGGTGGAGGATGATGGGAAGACCGTGGCCCTCGCCAAGGGTGGCGTGACCGACCTCGCGAGGACCATTGGCAGGACCAGCCTTGTGAGGGAGGTTGGAGGGATCAGCCTCATGAGGACCGCCCTCAGTGCAACGCAGGCCTCCCTCCTCTGCCACCACCGCCGAGGCGGAATGAAGACCATCATCAGGACGAGGGGGCTAGGGTTTCCAGGAGCCTCGCGCAATCGCTTATATCCTGGGCGGCGCCCAGGCCCCAGCCTCACAGCGCATCTTCAAGCAGTTTGCTCGTGAGGTGAATGCAGTCCTCCCCAAGCTTGAGGCCACGCCCCCTCTCAGGTGGTCTACGTGCGCTATCACATTCAGCTCAGCGGATCAACTCAAGTGTGCGGCAACAGTGGGGGTCCTCCCAATGCTTTGTTCGCCAGTCATCAACAATGTGCAAGTCACCAGGACCCTCATCGATGGCGGAGCAGGACTCAACGTCCTGTCCGTCGAGACATTCAACAATCTCCAAGTGCCATTTGGTCAACTTCAGCCGACCAAGCCTTTCTCAAGAGTCATTGATGGTTCCAATGTTCCGATAGGGCAGGTTCGCCTTCCAGTCACCTTTGGGCAGCGCAACAACTACCGCACCGAGCTCATTGAATTCGACGTCACCCACATTCGCCTGCCATACAATGCCATCCTTGGGTACCCAGCCCTAGCCATGTTCATGGCAGTGACTCACCATGGTTACAATGTCCTCAAGATGCCAGGAAGTGGTGGAGTGATCACAGTAACTTGTGAGGAAAGGGATGCAGTGTGTTCTCTTGAGCGTGCCTTCCTGTAGGTGTACTAAAGTAGGGGTACCTTAGTATCCCGAACTTGTGCACGGGCAGTCGCAGCGCCCCGCGGCAAGGCTTGCCGGGTGTCCGCCAAGATCCTCTGTAGTTCCTATTTATGCCATTCAAGAACAAAGTGTGTTAACTGAGAAGACAAGACTCCGGCAAGAGGAGCTTGCCGGGAAGGACAAGGCCTCGGCAAGAGGAGCTTGCCGGGAAGGCCAACCAAGGCATTTTCAAGAAACTTGCCGCGACGCATCGCGCGTCCCGGCAAGACCCATGAGCGACAAGCTTTCGGGTGCGACAAGACAATGACCGCGGCAAGGCTCTTGCCAGGCGGCTTCCTCTGCGCCCATGCTCCAAGACATCCATCAGCGTGTCGCCGCGAGACCGTTCGAGCACCGTGGCGGGAAGTCAGTGCAGCCAAGCGGTGCGAGTGGCAAGTGGAGACGACGAGAAGGCCATCGTGGCAGCGGTGGCGCCCCAAAAATCGTTTTCTGCCTTTGTTTGGGCAGCCGGACGGGCATTAAATGCTATTGTCCCTGCCGTTAGAGTTAGGTAGGGTGCCTTTGTCTGAGCAGTTGCACCAACCCCTCTTTTTACATTTGTACCCCTGTCTGCGTTGCCACCTGTCGGTGACCCCTTTAGCCTATAAAAGGAGGCCCATGCGCAATGTAGAAGGGGTTCGAATCATTTGAAACTACAGAACACTCACGCTCTTGAGCAAGAATATAATACCACCACAAAGCAGCAGTAGGAGTTTTATCTCTCCGGAGAGCTCCGAAGCTGGGTAAAATACCTCGCGTGCCTCGCCTTGATCTGCTCTTGGTGCGTCCTCCGCTCCCTGTCGGACCGAGAAGGGGCCCTGCCCCATAGGTGTTCGTTTCCCCACGACATCTTTGGCGCGCCAGGTAGGGGGCGTCGAGGTTGTGCGAACCTTATACGGTGTTCGCGCGCGCTACATCATCATCTTCATCGACATGCCACCGAAGAAGAAGTCTTCGGAGGTGGTTGGTCCGTCTGCATCGATTCCACCACCACCGGAGCAAACTGGCGGTGGAGTAGACGCCGGCGGAGGAACGGGCGCCGACGGGGGAACTCACATTGTCACCAGATCCAAGGACAAGGCCCCGCAAACTTCGGCGTTTGTGCATGCACCGTGCCCCTCTCAGGAGGCTCGGGATCGACAACGCCATGGTGCTCCTAGCACCGTGCTCGCGTTAGAACAACGCCATGGTCCTTTAAACATATCACATCATATCACTGATAGCATCATTTCGTATAGGCCAACTCCAATCATCACTCATGCTATTCATATCCTCATGACTCCCAAGAGGAGGTCATATATGTCTATGATCCCCAAACTCATGTGTGTGGCCACCCCTAAAAATCCATGGGTAGAGCATACAAGCTTCCAAGCTGGAATAAAACAGGACAATCCAAGTGCTCATCCTATTATCCCAAGGTCCATGCTAGTGCATCTCTATCCTAAGGAAACACGTCGTATGCCACACCAAAATCTTGTTTCCTTCCTATGAATCAACTCCAACAACCCATTTACTACACCAATCATTACATGATTCCAGTAGTTCTTCAAATCCAATCTCCTAGTTTATCGTCCACCGAGAAACATGGTATCATGATCGAGATCATCAGTCTAAATCCAATTTACTCTGAACCATGTAGATACACATTATCATCTATATCCAACTAGAATCACCTACTTAAATCCAAATCTCTTGTCCAACGAGAATTCCTACATGTTCCCCTAGGTCAATTACGTAGTATCAACTCTCTCCTATCAATATCCCATGGCTAAGTTTAAATCCAAATACTTCCAAGAATTCCAGCTTGTGAACACAATTATCCTACTAAATCCAATTTACTCAGGGGGTAATGAAAGCTATGCTAACCTATACTCATGATCCCACCAAGTTCATCTACGAACATCAAGGCCTTATAATCCATCAAGTAGTCTCATATAATTCCTCAAGTCATTGATATAAACACATCAAGTCATTTGTCCTCTGTCCCTATATCCTTAAATTGGTCTTCCCTATGGCATCGTCAGTTTTGGTGCTATCTTAGGAAGATAATGTGCTCATTCACTATGTCCACTAGTTCCATAATGAACGGTGACAAGCAAGATTCTGAGGCTTAACCGGTTCTCTTGCAATTCCGTAGGTTAAGCTCAGGGTTAAGGTTTCGAGCTGGGGTATCTCGTGAAGTCTCGAAGGGTCTAGGAATGGGTTTCTAGTCTTGAGGGTTAAATATAATTCTACGGGGTTGCATTTGGTCAAGGAGGCTGTAGCAAAAGTCTTCAGCGCTTGTTGGTTGCTGAGGGAGTCCTGGACTAGGGGGCGACGGGACAGCCGGACTATCATTATCCGCCGGACTCCAAGACTACGAAGATACAAGATTGAAGACTCCGGCTCATGTCCGGATGGTACTTTCCTTGGCGTGGAAGGCAAGCTTGGCAATACGGATATGTAGATCTCCTACCAACCGACTCGACGTGTAACCTAGCCCTCTCCGGTGTCTATATAAACCGGAGGGCTTTAGTCCGTAGGACAACATACATCTCAACAATCATACCATAGGCTAGCTTCTAGGGTTTAGCCTCCTTGATCTCGTGGTAGATCTACTCTTGTACTACCCATATCAACAAGCAGGACGTAGGGTTTTACCTCCATCGAGAGGGCCCGAACCTGGGTAAAAACATCGTGTCCCTTGTCTCCTGTTACCATCCGCCTAGACGGACAGTTCGGGACCCCCTACCCGAGATCCGCCGGTTTTGACACCGACATTGGTGCTTTCATTGAGAGTTCCTCGTGTCATCACCGATAAGGCTTGATGGCATCTTCAACCAGCAACGCTGTCGAGTGAGACTTTCCTCCCGGACAGATCTTCATATTCGGCGGAGCCGCCTGCGGGCCAATTCACTTGGCCATCTGGAGCAGATCGAAGCTACGCCCTGGCCGTCGGTCCGATTTGGAAGCTTAAACTTCACGGCGATGTCGCGGAGACTTGATCTTCGACGGACTCGAGCCACACCAGCAGCGCTGCCGATGTGACGATGGGCGCGATCTAGCTCTGCCGCCGAACAATTGCCTTGGTGGTCGCATTTCGGATCCGCTTCGCCATTAGCCGGAGCCGATCGCCCGGTCGAGGCGGTGGATAGAGCACCACTCCGGGGGCTTCAACATCCACGGCGATGGAGCCGAACACTGATCTTGTCCCCTGCAAAACTCGTGGTTCCGAGGCACCGGACTCCTCGCCGGACTCTGAACCGCCCGCGCCCCTACCAATCGATCCGGATTGGGCTCCGGTTATGGAATTCACTGCCGCGGACATCTTCCAACACTCGCCTTTTGGCGATATCCTGAATTCACTAAAGCATCTCTCGCTATCAGGAGAGTCCTGGCCGGACTATGGCCAGGATGGTTGGGGTTCGGACGACGAAGAAATTCAGAGCCCACCCACCACCCTTTGTAACCAGCGCTCGATTTATTTAGCAGACATGCTAGACTTGACTCGGCGACATCGACGCTATGGACGGCGATGCCGAGGCGACGAGAACCAGCGCCTACAGGGGCGCTCGGAAGGCCACCTCGTCATATGACGTATACATGGTGGATACCCAAAAAGAAGGGATGGCGAAGAAGCGTGGCAGATTCTCTAAAGAAGCAGCCCAAACACCGACGTCGTGGCGCCGCTCCAAATCCGCCACAAAGAAGAATGGAGATTCGGCACGGAGATAATAATACTTGAGAGTGCGAAGACAATCCCCTCCAGAAGACTCACAGCGGGAGGATGAAGAAGCAAGCCCTCACGAGAGTGGCAAGCGAAGGGGTTGAGGATGATAACTATATGCCTCCCTCCGAAGACGAAGCAAGCCTCAATGACGACGAACTCGTCGTGCCCGAGGACCCCATCGAACAAGAGCTTTTTAAGCGCAGGCTCATCGCCACAGCAAGAAGCTCAAGAAGGAAAAGCGGAAGCTCAAAACAATGGAAGACACGCTCGAGAATAAGATGGAGCAAAGTACTCAAAACCGCGACATAAACGGCAATGGCCACCAATCAAGAGCTACCGAGCGTAGTTGCTACCAGACGACGAAGAGGCCATAGAGCCTCCATGGTCAAATGGCCCAGCCAGGTCCATCTACTGGACCCAAAAAGAAGGCCCCAGAAGCAAAGTAACACGTCAAGCGTCCGATGATAGCGCACATACAAGCATGCGGGCGCCGACACCCACTATGTTTCACCGATGAGGTCTTTGGACCATGAATTCCCAAAGCAGGTTTAAACCCATGAACATAGAGGCCTACGATGGAACAATGACCTCAGAGTCTCGGATAGAAGATTACATATGCATATACACATGGCCGGAGGAGACGATCTCCACGCCATAAAATATCTACCCTCAAGCTCAAAGGGCCAGCCCGTCATTGGCTCGAAAGCCTCCCGTAAAACACTTGTTGGAAGTTGGGAAGAGCTCGAGGAAGCGTTTAGAAACAAATTTTCAAGGGACTTATGTCCGTCCTCCGGATCTGCATTTATTTAAGTCATATAACTCAACAGCCGGAGAGTCGGCCATGAAATTTTGGAACAGGTTTCTTACCAAAAAGAACCAAATAGTCGACTGTCCGGACGGCAAAGCCTTAGCAGCATTCAAGCACAATGTCAGAGACGAATGGCTTCGCTGAGCACCTCGGTCGAAGAGAAACCGAGGACAATGTCGCACTAATAAGCCTCATGACCCGCTTACGTGCGGGAGAGGATAGGCTGGCTAGCAAGAAGCAGCACCAGGACCCAAGTACATCCGAGATAAGAGATTTAAACGGAAAATCACTACTGCGAGAAAGATCGTCGCTGGAATAAAGAGAAAAGCCCAAAGAGCATGGCGATCGACCCGGATTCAAAAGCTCGCGGCCCGAGAACAAAACTCAGCCTCTTAAGGATGAGCGGTGTGACGTGTCACGTCCAACTTAAACAAAATTTTGGGCGGATATGCTAAATCCACAAAGACTTCCCGGAAGGCTCGCAAATCACACCCACGAGGATTGTTGGGTTTTTAAACAGTCGGCCGATTAAATGCCGAACACAAGGGGCTCGACGGCGTCAGCGAAGAAGATAAACCCAAAGAGGGCACGAGAAAACAAAAGACTTTCCCACAAGGGGTCAAAGCATAAACTCACTTCATGTGATAACACGGAAAAATAGTGCGGCACTTTCTAAAAGAGCTTAGCACGGTCCAACCAAAGCAGAACCGTAGAGATTGGATATCAAAACCAATCACTTTCACCACCGGACTATTCGAAGTATGTTGAAACGCGGGGCGGACTCCCGATATTGAATCCCATAATAGACGGATTACAATTCACTAACGTCCTAATGGACGGAGGCGGTGACTTAAACCTGCTATATTCAAACACAATCCGAGGATGAGGATAGACCCTACCAAAATTCGACACACAGCCGCACTTCCTTCAAAGGAGTGACGCCAGGCCCTTACGCCAAGTGCACAGGCTCTATATTACTAGAAGTCGTGTTCGGATCGCCGAACAATTTTCGACGCGAAAAATTAATTTTTCATATCGTCCCATTTAAAAGTGAATATCAAGCACTCTTGGGACGAAAGGCTTTTGTTCGCTTCAACGCCATACCGCATTACGCGTCTCTTACACTCAAGATGCCCGGTCCGCGTGGTGCCATTTCATCATGCGAGGGTCACTTTATGACCCCGGACTCGGATAGACGAATCCGCCTCAAAGAAAGTTAGGGCTCCTAGCCGCATACCCCTTCACGAGGGCTGTGCGCAAGACAAACAATCGCGGTTTCATATAAACCTTGCTTTAATTATTTATATTTCTTATTTTACATATTTTTCGCATCTAATTGTTTACAAAACTAAACGTTCCTCTCTTTTCTACTGATGAACAACGTGCATACCCGTCTGAGATAACGCGTAACGGAGACATGCGCGCAGACATGCGAGGGACCCGTTGCAAGGATTCTTTTCAGATTAAGACCCTGCGTAGACCTTTTTTTACTGTCTCTTGTTGTTACTCTCCCTTGGTTTCTTCCTATAGCCAAAGCGGAGCCTGACGCCTTGGCATCGACCGCGTCAGAAGACCATGCCCGTACCTGGACACTAGGGGCTTAGGGCATCGTTCTGCCCATTATTATAAAGTCCGAACACCTTCGGGAGTTTTTGGCGTCTCGAGTTAGGCATTATATGCATCAGCTCCGAATCATGTCTTTGGTCAAATGTTGGGTTTGTCTGGCTCCTGTGTTTTGCTGCCTTACATTCCATATCATTGGCTAACGCGGCACCGTGGAGAACTATCGCGATTGTGCCCCGCTTAATCCAAGCGAGCACCTCAAGAGAGAAAGCCAAAACCATCGTCATGATACAATGAGAGTCAGTCAACCACTTGATCGACTACCGGAATGTTTCAATTTCGCTTTGTGAAGGACCATTTCCGTCAGGCATACGCACTCGAATCGGAGATGTGTCAGGCTACCGTGGGCTATATCGTAGCCCCACCCTCGAGCTCCACTAGCTAAGTGAAAGTGATAAAGCATTATAGTCCGATCGCCTTAGTTCGCTCACGCTACCACCTCCTTAAATCAGGACCAGACGCCGATTAAGTGTGAAACGCGCTTATTTTGCGAACACCCCGCACCACATGCGTGGGGGCTGAAGTCAAGACTGCAATCTTTCAAGTTATACACAAGTATACGAACGGCCGCGACAGAGAAGTTTTACTTGGGCGCACAAGTATAAAAGCAGCTACAACATAATCATCGATTTATAAGCTAATGCGCTCATTTGAACGTTACATTCTTCGACGCATCGCGATTTATTATACGAAAGCACCGCATGACTTCTCCGGCGTAGTGCTCGGCAGGAGCCGGCTTTCATCCGGACCTGGGGCGGCACGCGTGGCATCCATCTCCGGATAATGCACCTTCACACGGCAAGAGCCATCCGACGCCCCTCGTGCGCAGCCGACCGCTTCATGTCCTTTATATCGGCACCGCCTCCAAGGAATTGCTGCGAAGTCAAGTAGCTCGTCGCCTTGGACCTCTCGGCCGACATGGGCCACGATGCGGAACATGGCAAGTCCGGACAATCTATTTAGCTCGCCCATTCGCCAACCGGTCCGTCAACGAAAGGGAGCGATCCGACTATGGAATTGAGACTAATACAGCTCTTCCGCCTCGTGATCCCCAGGCTCCGGCGTTTAATTCGGATCACCGCACTTGCGAGCTAAGTCCATATACGGATCCTCTGGACTACACAGCAGCTCAAATTGAGCATACTCCGCATCCATAAACCGCGACGCAGAGGATAGGCTTGCCACCACGATCTCTCCGACCGGGCGCAGCTTCCTCCTTCATAGCCGCATTGCAGAGCGGCCATCCTTGGCTTCGCGGTGGCCTTCTTTCAGGTCTTCCCGCCTCGATAAGCGCTCATTTTCAAGAGCCTCATTGCGGTCGGTAGCATCCTTTAATTTCATGGCCAATTCGCCACCTCCGCCCTCGCTTAGGCATGCGATTTTTCGGCTTTCAACTCTTCAGCCGCCTTCGAGGCAGCCGCGTCACTCCTTCGGGCCTGCTCCTTAGCTCGATCAAGTTCGCCCGAGGCTCTCCACAGCAGCAGCACCGTCTGCATAACAACATACAATTTATCGAGGAGGGCTTTGACCCCTTTAAATAAAGCAATCAAGGAGAATTTATTTACCTTGCGACTCGCCAAGTCGCTGGGTTGATAAGCGATATCAAGATCCGCCACGCCAAGTTGCCGACTTAATTCGCAAATTCATTAGTCCCGGCTGGCCCTCGGACTATCCGCCACCGCATAGGGACGGCAATATTCATTACTTGAGATTTTGAGATTTACGATCTCTCGGACGCCTGTCGCTTCCGGCAACCCGCCGAGTCTCGAGGGCTACTATCGAGCATTTTTATATGCAAAAGCTGTTAAAAGACGAAGGGTGCGCTATTATTGCATATTCTCAAATCCCGCCAAACAAACTCATGGCGGCATTACATACGATCCGCTCTCGTGCGGACGAAATCCTTCCATTCACCATATCGCATTAACGCACGTGATCTTACTCAAATGGACGCCTCTCAAGCGATTCTTTAGTTCTCCACCGGATACTAGTAGGCGCCGAACACTCGCCCCTCCGACTCGGGATACCCTCCATGATGACACTTCGGGTTCGCTTTGCCTCATCTGGCATCCTGCGGATGGAGGCGATCGCTTCCATCATCTCCTAAGAAGGTCCCAAGATGAACTCATCTGAGAAGGTTGCAGATCCGAACCGCAATACAAATATTTGATTACCTCTGTAAGCACAAATGAAGGTATTTCCTTACTAATTTATTCCCTCTTTCATACTCACGGCTCACTGAGGGCCGATCCTTTGAAGTGATGATTGTGCGTCCGGATTCTCTCCGGTATTTGGACTCAGGGAAGATCTCTTCCCACGCTTAGGGGCTTTGGCCTGATCTCCTGAGGCGGTCCTCTTCTCCCCTCAAGGAGGGGTTCTTGTTTCCTCCCTCTTCAGTCGCCCCTTTGGGTGAAATATTAGCTCCTCTATTTTCCCCTGCCACCCCTTCAGAGGGCAACCTCCAACATTCCCGACCAGCCACGGGCCCAAGCACGGTCTCTCGGAGGGGGGCGGACACCTTATCAGCCTTGATCGCGCTTACCCATTCTCCGTAAAGAACAAAGGGTCGAGGCGAACTTTAGAAAGGCATATAAACAAAATATCCAGACTCTGAGCTCCTTACCTGAGTATCTGGGCGATCGCGGCTTAAACCTACATCCTCGGCTAAATCCGGACACGCCATCTGCGGTCCGAAGAACAACTTGTACATCTCCACGGGTGTCGCACCCATGAAGTGTTGGAGAATCCAAGGTCCCTCCGGGTTGAACTCCCATAGACGGAGAGGACGGCGTTTGCGAGGTATGTAAGGTGCCTGATTAGCATAACTCGATCACCTTGATCAGTCGATCTCCTCGCTTGGAGATCTCGAACCGCCCTACGGTGAGGGCACGCCTTGACGCCCTGGGCTGAGCTCCTTGGTCGACCCACGACATCGGTTGGCGTGGAGGTCCCGGGCGGAATGAGGGCGGCGGCTTTTTGCTGCTGCCCTTGAGCGGTGATATAGAACCACTCGCTGCCACAGTCCAAGTTCCTCTTGGAAGGAACCCTCAAGCCAGGGGCATCGACCTTCTTGCTTATGGTCGCCCACAAGACTCCTTGATGCCCCCGACCATCTTCGCTCCACCTTGAAGGTCTTCACCATAGGCGAAGTGGGGATGACGCGGAGGAAGGCTTCAGAGACGATAATAAATGCAGAGATATGGAGGATGGACTCCGGGAGCCAAGTCGTGGAAGTCCAGCCGTAGTAGAACAGAGCCCTCTCATGAAGGGATCCGTCAGAAGCCTAAACCCCATGGAGGTGGGATACAAAACGACGTATTCCCCGGCTCGGGGTGGCACGGCTTTGCTTTGGGCAGGCAACCTGTGCGAAACCTCAGAGGCTGTACTTGGCCGCCAGACTTCAATATGTCCTCCTCCGTGACGGAGGAGGGCATCCACCGCCCGGAGGTCGGAGCGGACATGATTGAGGATCCAAGCGCTCAACTGAGGCTCGGTTGTTGAACCGGGAGCGGGAAAAGATTCGATCGAGATTGAAGAACAAGGACAGGCCTTGGTCCTCTTATAAAGGGAAGAAATAACAAGGGCTGTCTCCATGACCGCTTGAGATTCCCTTCGATAGAGGAGGCGTGGTAACGGAACGGTTGGGTTACCCACGCACGTATTGATGAGGATCCCGGAATAAGGGGAACACGATCTCTGCTTCGACAAGACGTGCCAAGGAAACCGCTTCGCTAAACGTGCTGAGGTGGTATAGTAAAAAAAGATTCAAAACAAAGGCTTGGTTGCGGTGTGATGACACTCCACGTAATACGTCAGCAGATTGAGCTAAGTGTACATTTTATTCTCTCTACGGTGGAATGTGGAAATTATTTTTACAGAGCCGGACACTATCCTGGTGTTCCTTATCTTCTCTGGATTATTCAAGGGAGGAACCCGCCTTGCAATGCCGAACATTATGCACGCCGGACTTATCGTCATTGAAGACTGGTTCAGGGCTACCGAGGAGTCCTGGACTAGGGGTGTCCGACAGCCGGACTATCAATATCCGCGGACTCAAGACTACTTAAGATACAAGATTGAAGACTCGGCTGCGTGGTCCTGGATGGTACTTTCCTTGGCGTGGAAGGCAAGCTTGGCAATACGGATATGTAGATCTCCTACCATTGTAACCGACTACTGTAACTCCTAGCCCTCTCCGGTGTCTACATAAACCGGAGGGCTTTAGTCCGTAGGGACAACATACATCTCAACAATCATACCATAGGCTAGCTTCTAGGGTTTAGCCTCCTTGATCTCGTGGTAGATCTACTCTTGTACTACCCATATCATCAATATTAATCAAGCAGGACGTAGGTTTTACCTCCATCAAGAGGGCCCGAACCTGGGTAAAAACATCGTGTCCCTTGTCTCCTGTTACAATCCGCCTAGACGCACAGTTCGGGACCCCCTACCCGAGATCCGCCAGTTTTGACACCGACAGTCGCCGAGGTGGAATCCTTGGTGCATATTGTCTTGCTTGTCTTCAGTTGAGGAGAGAGATGAGAGGGGAAAGTAGCATAGAGAAGGGGAACGCCTAAAGGGGGTTCTATAGTGCAAGTGCAAACAAACAAGTGCCAAAAAGGGCCAAACACAACAACAAAATAAGGCAGGTGATATAGTCGCGTACTTGTTGCCTAGGGCAAAAAGGGCGACTGATATCAAAACACAAACAAATAAAAACAAGCAACACACAATCATGGTTCTATTCGAACCATCATACGGACTTGATCAACAAGATAGGGGGTACACGACTCATCCTACCCTAGGGGTCCTCGGACTAAGTAGTCGTGCCTTGTGCCTCATGCAGTCTTCTGAGTTTTCCTCAGGTGTTGCTATGTCTCTTGTAGTTGTTTGATGAAACGATCCCGGTTGAGCTTGAAGAGTCTTCAACAACTTCTTGCCTGTTGAAGTGATGGGGTGAAGGTGGCTTCTCATAGCAGGCATTGACTCGGTCTTCTGTTGTTTTCTTGATCATGACGATCCCTTTTGTCTTCTAAGCCGTCGATGGTACCAGGTAGGTAATCCTTTATGCAATGACATTATCAAGGTGTAATAGAGGTCCACCATGTCGGTTACATTGATGAAAACTTCGACACCAAGAGCGGGGGATGAGGAGAACCGTTTTCCTGCTCACTATGGTGAGGCTGACCAAATGGCAAGGTTCTCATCCACCGGTGGTTGTCAATACAACAATGGTAGGGACAGGACTGCTCTATTTGTGACGTATATCATGATCTTGCATATTCTAGGCCCTGATCATCATAGGCTAAGGTTGCATCATCTTGGGGTAGTGTCAAGGGTGTCACCATCTCCTGGGTCTTCAGGTCCTCATTCCTCGAGGATGTATCTTCTGTTGGTATCGTCTTGTTGTGATGTCGCCAATCTTGTATTCAGGAGATGTGGGTGAATGTCTGGCAAGGCATCTTCCTTCTAGATTATCCACGAGGATTACAAGGAATCCAAAGGTCGGGCATAAGGGTTCAAGTAACAAAGGTTTTGAAGGAAGAGACCAATAAGGAAAGTATACCTTAGTTTTCAAGAACCGAGAAGGAAGAGAAGTATAGATAGTTTTGAAAACTAGTAGTGGTTTTGAAAATAGCTTTACCCTAACTAACGCACCATGCTAACTAAGGCTTCCTCTAGTAGAGATGGCTCGACACAGCTGTGGGGGACCCCACTCATAAGTCGTGATCATCAATGCACGTACAAGGATCCCAGAGATCAATGCTCACCGAACACACGAAGCTGAATAACAAGAGCCTTACATCCATACATACCGTATTACACAAGTAGGACCATTATGGTTTAGTCTTGAGTATAACATCGCATGAAATCTTCGGTCGATAACTTGGACCCATGCCATCCGCCTTAACCCTACACGCATTCTCGACCGGGAAGCGCCCTAGCTCGCATGTTCACCATCAAGTATTCTTCATCATATCCTATTCTTTCAAGCCTGGCCAATAAAATAACCAGTGGCAAGCCAATGAGTACTTTTAATGTACTCGCAAGCAACCCATGTTTTGGTTCAAGGTGCAACAAAGCATGATATAGGTAAACTTTTGCAGAAAGCTAGTTTTGAGTGCAATGACATGTTCAACATCTTTGTAAGGCATGCATCAAGTGAGTTCAAGTAACCATGAGGACAGGTTACAGATATCAACATAAATAGAGTGGGCACCAACCCATCTAACATAAATAGAGTGGGCACCAACCCATCTAACATAAATAGAGTGGGCACCAACCCATCTCAATCATGTCAAGTCCCTTGACTTGACCCATGTCATTTTATCAACACACACACACTTGGTTTGTAAACAAGTGGACGAGCCCAAGAGCGGTTACCCAATGCCTTAACCGTGGACACGGCTATTCAATAGTTTTACACTCTGCAGAGGTTGCACACTGCACTCCACAAGATCCGGGAACTTCCGTGTCACCACGACACTCCCAGACCTCAAGTACCCGGTAAGCACCCGATCACTACCTTTCCTAGACGACACTAACATGGAGTCCACTCGACCGGGCAAAGAACCCTCGTGCCCAACATTTCACATAACACTTTCATGGAGCTTTGCTCCCATAATTATCACATACCACCGCACGGGTACCAACGTGTGTCCGTGCCCCATAAAATGGTCATGGCGCTTCTACCGGCACGACCCCATCCCGAGAGAGAGCACCAACTCTCCCCGGCTACTAGTAATGCAGGCTCAAAGCTAGTATCGGTCTAGGTACTCAATAATGCCCTTTCCCATATAAGGGTAGAGTGGTTATGCGCATGTAAGGTTGGAATAACGGTCGCAACTCCGACCAATCCATTTTGAAAACAACACACACTTTCCTTGGTACACCACTTCGCCATCAAGTGGTTACCCATCTCATCATCTCCCTCGGCATAAGTGGCACCCGACGGGTTTTCTAAAAGTCCTTGAAAGTACTTTGCCTCCTTCATCATGCACATACCTGTCCCTTTTATGTGAGCGCCTACCTTAGCATCCTATCTATTCCCACCGGCATAACCCTCATAAGAAGGTAGGGCCATGCACAATGCAAGTGTCAACGAGGAAGTAACCGAGGCAACCAACCCACGTGGTTCACCATCTCATCATGATTCCGAAGCAACAAGAATAAAGAGCTATATGACATGGATGAAAAGGGTTTCATAAACATGGTCAAAGGGCTGCTTGCCTGTTGAGGGAGTCCTGGACTAGGGGGTGTCCGGACAGCCGGACTATCAATATCCGTCGGACTCCCGGACTACGAAGATAGAAGATTGAAGACTCCGGCTCGTGTCCGGAAGGTACTTTCCTTGGCGTGGAAGGCAAGCTTGGCGATACGGATACGTAGATCTCCTACCATTGTAACCGACTCTATGTAACCCTAGCCTCTCCGGTGTCTATATAAACCGGAGGGCCTTAGTCCGTAGGACACAACATTACATCTCAACAATCATACCATAGGCTAGCTTCTAGGGTTTAGCCTCCTTGATCTCGTGGTAGATCTACTCTTGTACTACCCATATCATCAATATTAATCAAGGGACGTAGGGTTTACCTCCATCGAGAGGGCCCGAACTGTAAAAACATCGTGTCCCTCGTTTCTTGTTACCATCCGCCTAGACGCACAGTTCGGGACCCCCTACCCGAGATCCGCCGGTTTTGACACCGACACCTGTTGTAACGAAGTCTTTGAGGTCTTCAAATATCCCTAGTCCAACTCCGAGCATTCCGTCTACTTCGTCAACTATCGTCGAAAGCAAGCATAATAAGCAACACAACAAGGCAGGAAATAAAAGTGCTCTAAAAATATGAGTTGGACTTTTCTAGGATACCTCTGGTCATATGAGGGATGACCAAAGTGGTTTCATTGGGATTTGATGAATGGATATCTCTGAACATTTTGATATGGTGGAATCAAGGGGTTTATGGATTTGCATGAAGTGTACAGGAATATATTTTTGAAAAATGAGCAAAGGCACCCATTTAAAAAAGGGTGATTTTAGAAGCATCTAGGAATTGGTTTCACTGGATTTGGAGTTGAGATGATTTTCCTATGAATTTGCAAATTGGCTATATACAAAGAAATAGACCATTAGTTGAGGTGACACAGAAAGTATTAGTAAAAATGTTCAAAAACTAAGTTTTGAACTTAGATGCATCTAGGAATTTGAATCATGGCATTTGGATCAATATTGAGCTCTCTGTGATTTTCTAAACTTTATCACAGAATTAAGAAAATTGGGATTTGATAATTGTCTGTGAAAAAACCCTTTATGGAGAAATGTGCAAATTGCACCATGTGATAGATCAGGAATATATGAACTTATAGAAATTAGAATCATCAAATTTGGACTTAGAATAAATAATCTATGGATTTTACAATCTCATTGGAAAAGAATAAAAAGAAATATATAGCATTACCTTTATCCTCACAAGACCAAAGCGCAAGGATAGTGGGCACGCCCAGCTGCTCAGGCCATGCTGGTGTCGGGGCGACGTCAAGGCGATTCTGTGGGGCCTTCGCTTGGAAGAGGGGAAGAGGCTGGTACGCTCCACTTAAACGGGAGGGGCCCAGGCCGGTTGGCACATCGACCAAGGGGTCCACCAAGAGGTCAAGCCGCCTCCCCCGCCTCCTGACAGAGGAGGCAGAGGAGGTGGGGCCGAGGCTTGCCGGTGCCTGCTCGGTGGCTCTGGCCACTTCCGGCCATCGGCCGAGTCCCGCGAAGCTTCGGGAGGATGGGCCGATCCACTGGGACCTGGGCCACCCGAGAGCGCCAGAGCGAGGAGGCCTCGGCCAAGGCAGAACAGGATGGCGGGTTCGCACGGGGGAAGGCACGAGGAGGAGGGGATGGAGCACGGGGCGAGCTGGTGGTGGTGATGAGGGGGTGCGGGAGTGTTCATGGGGAAGAAAGAGGGGCTGTGGTGCCCGAATCCGAGCGGCGGTCCGCGGCGGCACTCCGGCCATGGCGAGGGCAGGATAGCACTAGAGGGAGGGGGATGTTGTCCAGGAGGTGCACGGGAGAGATAGGGGTCCAAAAGAGAAGAGGAGAGCTCGGGGGAAGGCTCTATATAGGGGGGCACCAAAGGCACCATGGGGAAGGCTGGCCATGGACGGGTTTCGGTGAGCTCGTGGAGGGATAAGGAGGGCGAGGAGGAAAGGGCCGACAGTTGTTGCGTCGTCGGGACGCCGAGGCGGCCTGGGGACACGATTCCGGCGCCAAGGTCGACGGGAGGCCTTAGAATGGCTTGCACAAGGCCGAGAGCATCAGGCATGCCTGCATCATGAGCTCGACGCCATGGCATTGTTTATGTGCTGTATGCGTGTCCACTAGTGTCTGGGCTTTGTGGGTGAGTAAACAAAGGGAGGTGGCCTTGGATGCCTGGTGAACCACTAGGAGAGGAGAGAGGTTGAGGAGAGAGAGAAAGGGCTGTCCAGAGAGGGAAAGTGGGGTTTTACCCTCCAATAATTGAGCTATGGATTTGCCATTGCTACTGGACGTGCAAGGGGACTAGGAGGGGCTGTGGTAAAAAGTTGAGCTCATGGAGAACAAGGAAAGAGGTGAAAACATCAACTTTTAAAAATTACCAGAAGGTGTTTGATGTTGGTTTGGGCAAGAATATGACTTCCATTTGTCATGAGGCTCCACAGGGTGAAATGACACACATTATTAGGGCCTTCCACCAATTTGGGGTTCATTTGGAGCAAGTTGACAATGCATCTTTGGTAAACCCTAGAAATCAACAGAAATGGGCTTTCCAAGATTTAGCTATGCAAATCTATTCTC